>MJUU01006548.1:77371-96687 GCA_002080025.1 Modiolus philippinarum
ACGGCTGCAGAAGCCACTCTGTCTCCATCCTTAGAGCCATCTGTGTAAATTTGCAAGTATTCAGGATGTTCAGATTTAATTCTTGCAAAGTCCTGCTGGATAACCAGAGGATTGGTATCAACCTTTTTGTGTTTGCGTAGTTCAAAATTAAATGTTGGTTTTGGGTTCAGCCATGGAGGTTTTTTGGGAGTTTCTATAGAAGCTATTTCATCTAAATTTATATTAGCAGATTCAAGGTGTGGTTTTATACGAAGACCAAAAGGTTGTATAACATTTTGGCGTTTTTCATAGTCAGCTTTGTGAAGAGGTTTGAAAACACAGTTGTGAGAAGGATTGGAAGGATACGCTATAAGCTTTGTTGCATATTGTAAACCAAGTTTAATACTTCTTTCTTCCAAGGATTGTTCAGTAGCTGCAACATTGAGACTCTCCACAGGAGAAGTTCTGAACGCACCTAATGAAAGACGCCTTGGTGGTGAACGGTATCTAGTAATTTAATGTATGATTTACGGGCGGAACCGTAAATAAAACATCCATAATATAGTTTTGATCGAATCAACGATCGATATAAATTTAATAAAACAGTGCTATCCGCACCCCAGTCGGTACTCGACACAACTTTTAAAATATCTAATGCCTTAAGGCATTTGTTTTTTAACATTTTGATATGGGGAAGAAATGAGAGTTTACTATCAAAAATTAAACCAAGGAACTTGGCCTCTTTTACTATAGTTATGGGGTTATTGTATAGTTTAATCTCTCGGTCTGAGTACATTTTCCGCTTACAACAGAAATGCATCCCGACTGTTTTCGAGCTTGAAAATTTAAAACCATTTTCAACTGCCCATTTTTCGATTCTGTTTAGACATAATTGCAGTTGGCGTTCTATGTTACTAATGTTTTTGCCACGATAGCAAATCAGAAAATCATCTACATAAAGAGATCCATTGATCTTGTCTTTTAAAACCTGGGCCAAACTATTTATTTTAACACTAAATAGTGTGACAGAGAGGATGCTTCCTTGCCGAACACCCATCTCTTGTTCAAATAACTAAATACCGAAGTCACTGTGAATTTACTTTCTGCATATGCGCATTTCGACAACTTATGTCTTATCAGTGCAGATAAAACCTAAACGTTTGGAAGACCAGTAACTCAAAGATGTTTAAAGCTGATAGAGAACCAAAAACCAATGTGATCTAAACTTAAAGCCAAAATCAGATAAGGACAGAGCTTTGCACGAGGAAGATACTCCTTAGTTTTTAATAAAATTTACAAAATTTTAGATATTGGAATGTTTCAAAAATATTCGGCTTTCGGGTCAGCACCGAAGTACTGACTACTGGGTTGGTGAATACCCTCGGGGACTTACAGTCCACCAGCAGTGGCATCGACCCAGTGGTAACAAATAACTAAATACCGAAGTCACTGTGAATTTACTTTCTGCATATGCGCATTTCGACAACTTATGTCTCATCAGTGCAGATAAAATCTAAACGTTTGGAAGACCATTAACTCAAAGATGTTTAAAACTGATAGAGAACCAATAACCAATGTGATCTAAATTTAAAGCCAAAATCAGCTAAGGACAGAGCTTTGCATGAGGGAGATACTCCTTAGTTTTTAATAAAATTTACAAAATTTTAGATCAAACGAGTCAGAAAATGTAGAGTTGACTCTAACATTGAATTCACGATCCTTGAGAAAATTTTCAATAAAATTTGTTAAACTTCCTCTCAACCCCATATCAAAAAGATATGCCATATTTCCATGTTGTATCATATGCTTTTTCAATATCGAAAAAGATGGACACTGCATGTTCTTTCTTTAAAAATGCATTTCTGATAAATGTTTCGAATCGAACTAAATGGTCTTTTGTTGTACGACCTTGTCGAAATCCATTTTGAATGTTCGACAGAAGATTGTTCGATTCGAGATACCAAACAAGACGGTTGTTTATCATCCGTTCCATTGTCTTACAGACGCAACTAGTTAATGCTAGTGGTCTGTAATTCGATGGCTCGGAATGGTCTTTACCCGGTTTGGAATAGGTACTATAGTTGCTTGTTTCCACATAGGTGGAAGTTTCCCCGTTTCCCAAATTTTATTAAAAAGATTTAAAAGAATTTCCAGAGTTGATAAAGGAAGATGTTTGAGGAGTTGATAATGGATATCGTCAGGGCCACATGCCGTGTCATGTGCCTTATCCAAGGATTGTTTCAGTTCGTCCATCGAAAACAATCTATTGTATTCCTCTGTATTTTTAGATTTAAAGTTAAGTTTNTTCTTTTTGTTCTTTAATTCTCTGGAATGTGGGTCCTAGATTTTTAGAAGAAGAATGTTTCTCAAAAGTTTCTCCAATTTTACTTGCAATATCTTCTTCAGATGTTTAAATATCTTGTCCGTTTTTGATGTGATGGACATTAGCTTTCCTATTTTTACCCTTGATTCTGTACCATATTCCACACTTTGTTCATAGGGGTATGGCAATTTAATTTTGAAACAAAGTTACGCCAAGAAGTGCGTCTTCTTTGTTTCAAGGCTCTTCGAGATTTGGCACGAAAAACGCGAAAATTGCCAAGATTTTCCGTCGTTGGATGTTTATTGAAAAGTTGCTCTGCCTTTTTACGATTTATCAGAGCATCATCACAGTCATCGTCAAACCAAGGTTTCCCAGGCCGTTTTGGGTTTGCCGAGGTTTTCGGTATAGATTTATTTGCAATGGAAAGTATTTTTTCACCGAAAAGACTTATGGGATCAAGAACATCTTCGAGACTGCCACTGGAAAAGTAGGGTGAAATCGAAAAGGGCGGAGAATTTAGCCTTGTAGCCGATCACCTACGGACCACTCAAAAAGAGTTTGCTACAAGAGTTCTTTAACGTGCAGGAAGCGTGGCATTTCTTCCAACACGTGGACCTGAGTATACATCCCATTCGAAAGATGGGTTGTGTATTTATTAATCCCGCACAACCACGGAATGGATTCTATTTCTATATCACGGGGTTCCCTCGGGGTCAGCCCAGTTTAGGAGGGGTAATACCCCGCAAGCCGGAGATACTAGGTCCTATATCTATACCCCGGGGTTCCCTCGGGGGTTAAAAAGGAAGAAGTTGGTAATTTCAAACAACAAATCTAGTGTCCAAACTCGTAGGGCAAAGAATATGATGCCCATGATGCTTCTGCTGATGTGGAAAGTCTGCAACAACTATTTTTTTTCTTAAATTTTACTGAAAAGGATGTTTTCCCTTTTACAGACATGAAATGAAGATAGAAATTAATGATTAAATTAATTGAAGTGTGTAAACAATGTCACAAACTTCTTGGCAGACACACTCGAGTACATAACCAACATGGTATGATGTATTCATATAAATTCCGTTACAAATACACAATAATTCATACTGAAGCATATAGAGATACATATCTCAAAGAAAGTCAGAACCCATTCAAAGAGCGAACAATCCAAGGACAACGGCAACATCGGAAACACAGGAAATTCGTTACACACCTTACCCATGCTGCGAGTTTGAATACAACATGTATGTAGATTTATACAATTAAAAAAGTATTTTACTTATTTATCATGTTTGATGCTTGCTTACTTGACAAAAAAAAAGACTGGTGTAGTTTTGTTAAATGTATTTTCAGTCACCTTGGAGAACATTTTGCAGACATGGATATCTTTTGACCAGGAGTGAAACTGCTTTCAGCATTCTGGTTGAAAACTATAGTTTGATATGCAGCGAACTTACCAGTTTCCATACTGAGTCTTGTGATGGCCATATTTGTCTTTAAAATGGCTTGTCCATAGAAAATTTAAAACAAAACTATTTTGTCAGAGAGTGCGTTTGACAGTAGATGATTAACTTGCAATTGAAAGGAAAATTTTTAGTGTTGTTGCAATGATAAATATAGAAATAAACGCTTTAAATGAAATTAAAATCTCATCACGTCAAAAAGATCAGTACACATCTGTTTTAACTTTTTTTTTGCTTGTAAAAGAAGAAAAAATATGAAATCTGTGTGATTTTTTGTTCCCTGTTTTTTCTCGTATGCAATAAACTTGAGAGCATATGAAGACAAGAAATAACCAGAGGCTCCCGCTCAACTGGCTTTTAGTTGCCACAATCAAGGTAACATTGTAAGTTATACAGTTGATCTTCAGTTTCTCAAACTTTCGTAGCTCAAACACCTCCAATATCTTGAACTGTTTTTAAAGTCTGATCATGTTTTACTATATTTCTTTGTTGGGCTTTTTTGACAAAAAACGTTCTTGCTAAGGACCACTTTCTACACCAGTTTTGAAGTCGAGACGTCATTTTGTAAATGGCAGTCAACAAACAATTTCAACATCGGTTTTGAAGTCGCAACCTCAATATCTACTTGGAAATTAAATTTCATCGAAATAGGACAATGTTGTATTTTCCCGCCTTTTTTGGCGGTCATTTTAAAAATGGCAGTCAATGAACAATTTTTAACATCAGTTTTGAAGTTGCGACATCAAGACCAATTTGGAAACCAAATGTCATTGAAATCGGACAATGTTGAATTTTCCCGCCTTTTTTGGCGGCCATTTTGAAAATTGCGGTCAACGAACAATTTTCAACACTGGTTTTGAAGTCACAACATTAATATTTATTTGGAAACCAAATTTCACTGAAATTGGACAATGTTGAATTTTCCCACCTTTTTTGTCGGCCATTTTGAATATGGCGGTCAAGGAACAATTTTCAACACCAGTTTTGAAGTCGCCACAGCATGGCAAACATTTCAACAATTTACACTTGACCTTCATCTTCTATAGTTTTGGAAATAAAAGACGAAAAGGTAAAAAAGGGCAATAACTCCTACAAGGGTTTATGGATTTTCTTCAAAATGTCAGGGTGGGTAGATCTTGATTCGCTGAACATTTTTGCAATTTACATTTGATCTCTATCTGTTTCACTTTTTGAAATAAAAAATGCAAAAATTTTGAAAATTTAACGGAAAAGGGGCTTTAATTCCGAGATGGGTTTAATATTTTCTTCAAAATCGCACAGTTGGTAGATCTCAACATGCTGATCATTTTTACCCCATGTCAGATTTTTGATATCTGTAATGGTTTTGAGTTATTAGCAAAAAAACTGCAATTTACCCCTATGTTCTATTTTTAGCCACAGCAGCCATGTTGGTTTTCCGATCTGCACCAAAATCACAAATTTTAGTCTCCTCATGCCGCCAAGGAACATTTGTTTCAAATTTGGTTTCATTTCACCCAGTGGTTTCGGAGAAGAAGTTTAAAAAGTAAAAGTTTACGGACGGACGACGGACGCCAAGTGATTGCAATCCATGTGAGCTAAAAATTGTAATTTATGTTCCATTAATTTGATACATTTCATCAAAAAAAAAAACATTTGGGGGCTATTTGCAAAAATGAATTCAAAATACATGTAGGGGCTATTTGCAAAAATGAATTAAAAATACATGTAAATACATATTAGTTACATTGGATAACAAAATACCGAAATCGCAGTAAATTTTAATTTCTGCAGATGGCCATTTCGACAAAGTATATCTCTTTAATGCAGGTCAATTAAATCAAAATATTCAGAAGATCAGAAACCAAAAGTTATATAAGAATTGATAGATGACAAACATTAGGAAAAACAGAACTTTGCATGAGGGGGAAAGTTCCAACAAATACCATATCTTCAGCGGCCTTGAAACCAAATTAATTCTTAAAGTTCTATTAGTCTCGCATCTTTCTCAAGTTGGTCAGCATGCCTGCATATTCAATTTTGTATGTGATTTTAAATCCCCTCATTTAAATATGGGTTGAATTTGAGATAATGCCCCTTTCTATGATTACTATTCCATTCTCCACTGATCTGATGGATTAAGGACAAGGTGATTGTCTCTATAATTTGAACATCTTCTGGTTTGGTTTCCATTGAAACTGAAAGCTCCACTATCCATTACAACCCATTTCAGACCACCGTTCCCCTTATACTCTAGGTAATATGTATTGCTTAAATCAATAATTTACAAAAAATCAGAATACACAAATGTATTTTTTTTTCATCTAAGATTTTATTTTTACAGGACATTGCAAAAAACTTTTAGTAATATTGAGCACTTCTTCATATTAAATTAATTACCTCCCTTAGTTTTATTACCTCCCTTTTTTAATTCTGACATTTCATTCTATCTAATTTTTAAGTTGTTGACACCCCAAAAAGTGTGTTGCTGAACATAATTAGAACTATAAAATGACTTTACATGTTCTAGCAATATAAAAACTACTTTTGTATGAACAATAAATTTTTTTTAGCTATATTTGTTATCAAACAATACCGAACATGTGATTTTAGACTTTATTGAAATGTTTAATTTTTGTTACATTTTTAGAAGTTGTGACTTTGACCTTTGTTGCACAGACCTCAAAATCGATAGGGTTTCTCCTCTAATCATAACTCATCTCTATGCCATCTCTATTTATATATTATATATATATATATAATATATATTTGGGTTATAGTATATTACTTTGGGATATCCTAGTTGATACTTTTTCAGATATTACAGCAGTGAATAGTAAATTACAACAAAGTTTACGATCGAATAAGACGTCGCAAAGACTTGTACACATTGTAAAAGGTGATGAAATTATCAGAAGGGTACAAGGTCCCGAGAAGATGTCCACGTATCAAGTTGGCGATCTTTCTGGCGATAGGTAAATCCGAAAAAAAAAAAACTCACAGAACAGGAAGGAGCTGTCCAGACTGCTTGCCCTTGTGCCCAAGCCAAAAAATACCGAACCCCAGTTATACCAGCCTGGACCTTGCTAACTAATTGTAATAATAAATTTTTCTTTCAGCAATGGATCAATTAAATGAGTACTGTAAATGTATTAATTTTCGCAGATGACTCTTAAACGCAAAAACATAGTAAAATGAAAATAAGTTTTTGTGAAGAAAATGCCTTTTAAAATTGAAAACCGTGAAAAAATGTCGATCTTTTATAAATAGCGAAGACGAGTATCGGTGAAAAAATTAATACCTTAAATTTACAGTATTGCCTAGCTAAAATATTAAATTTGGAAAACGTCCATTTCCTCGTTTATAAAAATTTTAAAAAAAGAGCGTGAAGAGTAAAATGTTTAACCTAATTTCACAAATTTTCTTATCTAAATTTAATGAATAATTGCTGCAGAAGAAAATATCCTAACATTATTCATGTTAAAAAATATATAGATTGCATCACAAGATTCTGTTCATTACGATATTTTATCAACCATAGATAGCTTAATTTTAAAATTCTCAATGTAAGGCTTTAATGTTAAACTATGCTCCCTACTCGTGGCCACCTCGGATTGGATGCAGACCTGATAAACACAAATTCTGAAGGGGGAAACCCATTGACCGTTCTTACCTAGGTTTGACTCATATTGGATTTGTGTTTTCAGAGACATTTTTTTTATTCAAATGTTTTTCACAATGGTCGCAATCTTGGATAAGGTGAAGGAGATGTGTTTTTTTTTAAATGAACCAAGATCCATTATGGTTTATTCTTCTAATTCATAAGCTGAAGAAGGTCTGGTTTGAAAAGTAGATGATATTTATTTTGTTATTTTTTCCTTAATTGTTTTTCCCGATAAAAAAATATGTTTTTGTGGATTTGAAACAATGTTTATGAGCCGTGGCATAATCAATTGCCTTAAAGCATCATCTGTGCATATGTCAAAAAACTTTCTGAGTAAATTTGATAATATATTTTCCAATTTCTTTGTATTACCTTTATATATTATAGCTTCAGTTTTATAACTGTCCTTTAAGAAGAATTTGCCTTATAAAAGGTTTCCCTCTCTCGATATATTACAGGAGCCACTATAACTTTCCTCCAGAGGTGACACTTGGACAGAAATGATGTTTTAATAAGGGACATAGGCAGTGCTAGAGCCCAAGCTATTATAGATGCTAGACAAAAAGGTCCACTGACTCTAGAATCCATAAAACCGATTGAGAAAGTACCCTCACACATCTGGGACCCATTGTTTATGTCAAAGAATATAACTTTCGATTTACCGGAAGAACCAGAACCAGAGAAAGACGATCCAGAACAACTAACAAAGCTTATTAATAAGTACAAGTCTGAAATTCTCATCTTAGAACAAGCGAAGGTTACCATAAACCAAGATCTGAAGCGACAAAAACAATCATATGAAACAACAATACAAGAGCTACAACAAGAGAATGCAACGCTGGTTCATCAATCACAGCTCACAGAAGACAAAAATAGAGACATAGAAACATATATAGACCAATTGAAAGCTGAACATGAAAAAGAGGAAAGAAACCTACATTCAGGATTTAAAGAACTAAAGAAGAACCAGGAAGCCTATGAACTTGAATTGGAGGCATGCAAAAATACTATACTGGGACTAGAAAAAGATATCCTAATTCTGAGGGAAGAGAAGACTGACATCCTTGGACAGTTGGAAGTACAGAGTACTACAATTTTAACAGCTGAAGATTTGAACGACAAACTCAAAGAGGATAATAGGGACCTCAACAATAGAGTCCACAATCTCATGGACAAAGTACAGGAGCAGGCTGTGGACGTAGACCAGGCCAGAGAGTACAAAGCTCGTACAGCTAAAACTATGGAGGACCTAGATCAACAAATAAAAACACTAAAACTGGAACTCCAACATGTAAAAACGCCCAAGGCCATAGATTCCCTCGCTCCAAAGAATATTTACACAAAGACAACCTCAAGTACTACAACTACAGAGGAAGAACCTAAAAAGTCGGACAGAACTGAATATTCATTCTCATCCAAAACGCCAAGTTTCAACATAGCGCCCCCACACTTTCCAAAGTTATCAACCTTTGATGGGAGTACAGATTGGAAGTCATACCATCTTCAATTTATCCACACAGCAAAAAGGTTCGAATGGGACGAGCAGCAGAAACTTGATAACTTTCTACTCTGTCTAAGAACAAAAGCACTCAAGTTCTTCAGTACCAGACCTTCTTCTGCCCAAAAGAACTTTGAAGAACTAATGGATAAATTCAACAAAAGATTTGGCAATAAGGAGTTGCCCCACTCCATTAGAAGGCAAATACAAAACTCTAAACAAGAACCAGAAGAGACGATTGAGGAATTTGCAGAAAGGGTGCAGGAAATGGCAACAGACGGACATGTAGGAGCCTCAGAAGAAATAGTTGAAATGATGGCAACAGAGGCGTTCCTAAAAGGCTGCACAGATAAACAATCCGCCCTGCTGGCAATGGACAAGGAACCAGTCAGAATAGATGTGGCCATACAATATGTAAAATCAGCAATACATAACCGAAAATTGTTATTGGGCCAAAAAAGACCAGAAGTAAGATAAGTCCAGTTTCAGGATGAAATTGACTCATCAGATACAGATACGGACACCGAGGCCAGTGTCAGACAACTAAGTAAAGAAAAGAAAGAGAAAGGTAAAAAAGTTTCATGGAGACAGAAATTAAAGACCAGGGTAGAGAAAACAGAGAAAGACATCAGCAGTATTAGAAGTGATGTAAGTAAAATTCTCGACTTGGTATCATCACAGAAACGAAATACAGTTTCATCAACTGATAGGAATCGATCGAGATCTCCATCACCTAGAAGCCCGGTTAGGAAGCCACCAGTTTGCTTTGCTTGTGAGAAGCCAGGACACTATAGCACTCACTGTCCTAATAAGAGAGGATTATCTCCACCTCCAGCCAAGCAGTTAAACGAGAAGAGGTCTCGGAATTAGGCCGTTCCCAGACCCACCCAGATCATTCAGGCCGACCACCACCCAAACCACCAGAATCGAGAATCAAGAATCTAATCACGATCAGGCTAAACCATCTTTTTGGTCTAGCGTCGGTACCCCCGACCTGGCCAAGAGGAAGGAGGAACAAGCAGAGAATGAAGTTAAAATGTCTTCTCAGTCTAGCGTCGGTACCCCCGACCTGGCTGCTGAAGATAACGAACATCAAAACTGTGGTTCTAAAGAAGCAAACAGTAAGAAGAAAGGGATAAGAGAGGTAGTTGTGACAGATAAGCCTACTGAAATCAATCTAATCCTACCAATAAAGATAAATGGTATTCCAGTAGAAGCTGTGCTCGACACCGGAGCCCAAATTACAGTGGTGAGTGAAACTTTTGCCAAGCAACTCCAGATTCCAGAATCAGCAAGAACTCCAACACACCTAAAAGGAGCTGATGAAAACGGAATAGAAGCCTGGGAAGCGGGGATAGTTCAGATTATGATAGGTAAGACAGAGACCAAATGGCGGCTCATAGTAGCTAAAATCACTGATCCTGTTATAATAGGTTTAGACCTACTCTACTACCTCCATGCAGTCATTGACCTGTCCAAATATATTATCAAGTTTTGGAAAGAAAAGCTCGTAGCCAAATACATAAAAGTGGGAGATCAACGTTCTACCATAATAAAAATACAGATGGAGAAAAGAATGGTCATCCCCCCTATGTCATCTGTCCAGTTTTCAGCAAAAATAGAAAAAGGACCTAAAGAAGACATGTGTATTCAACCTACAGATAATCTGAAGGGACTCGTAATTCCATATTCAATAGTTTTCAGCACAAGATACAGTCCCAATAGCAGTAAAGAATTTAACTGACAACTTCGTCACCCTACCAAAGAATGTTCTCATTGGTACTGGAACTACAGTTGAAGAAACTGGCCTTATCAACTCGTCAGATCATCAAACTGTTAGACAAATCCAGAAAAAAACACACTCTGAGGATACAACCACCAAGGTACCACCTCATCTCCAAGATCTGCTAAATAGATCAAAACAACATCTCAACGAAAGCCAAGTCCAACAATTATCTGCTCTTCTTAACAAATTCCAATTAACGTTTTCAGTAGACGACATGGATATTGGTCATTTCACCAAAATGGAGCACCGCATTGACACGGGTGATGCTTTACCAACAAAGGAGAACACCTCAAAGATTTGTTAGCCAAGAGAGTCATACAACCGTCATCTCCAGAATGGGCTGCTGCACCAGTTATCTGTCGCAAGAAAGATGGGAAGATACGCTACTGTATAGATTACAGAAAGCTTAACAAAGTCACCAGAAAGGATGCTTTTCCTCTCCTAAGAATCGAGTCCTGCATTGACCAACTGAGAGGCACCAAGTTTATGTCCTGTCTTGATATGTCCTCTGGATATTGTCAGTTTCAGATCCATAAAGATGACAGACATAAAACAGCCTTTATCACCAAGTATGGGCTATTTGAACATGTTCGACTCAGCTTTGGCCTTTGTAACAGCCCTGCATTTTTCCAGAGAGTCATGCAATTAATTATGACTGGTTTAACATGGTTCCTATGTCTAGCTTATCTAGACGATATAATTGTCCTTGGTAAAAGCTTTGAAGATCATCTCAAAAATTTAGATGCAGTTATTCAGCGTTTAAAAGATAATAACCTCAAATTGAAGCCTAAAAAGTGCTCACTCTTCCAAAAAGAAGTAGTCTACCTTGGTAAGCTCATTTCCGAGAAAGGCATCTCAATTAATCCCTAGAACATCGACACAATCAAGAAGTGGCCGCCTCCAAGAAACAAAAAAGATGTACAATCATTCCTTGGATTCGCCAACTATCATCGAGACCACATACCTGATCTAGCTGAAATTGCCTGTCCTCTTCATGAATTGACCAAAAAATCAACAACATTTGAATGGTTAGACAGTCATCAATCTGCATTTCAAACAATCAAAGACTCCATTATATAATCGGCAACACTATCGTATCCATCACCAGATGACCTCTTCATTTTGGATACGGATGCCTCTGACAAAGCTGTTGCTGCTGAATTGCCCCAACTCCATGATGGGAAAGAATATGTTATTGCCTACGCCAGTAAAGTCCTAACTCAAGCTCAACGACGCTACTGCACTACAAGAAAAGAGCTGCTCGCTGTAATAACCTTCACTAGACAGTTCAGAAATTACCTACTTGGAAGGCAGTTTGTCATCAGGACTGACCACCACAGCTTAGTTTGGCTTCTCCGCTTCAAAAATATTGAAGGCCAGCTTGCTCGCTGGATGGAAGAACTATCCCAGTACGATTTGGTCATTCAACATCGACCCGAGAAAAAACATGCTAATGCAGATAGCCTCAGTCGAATCCCTGATGAATTGGAACAATGTGACTACTACTATGCTGGCGCAGAACTCGAATCTCTACCTTGTGGGGGATGCAAGTATTGTACCAGAGCCCAAAACCAATGGAAAAGTTTTGAAGACGACGTTGATGACATCATTCCACTTTCATTAAGATCTATTTCTCCAGGTAATGATCCAAACCTGATATCAACTGGATGGGAGAACTTACACCTGACAAGATCAGAAAACACCAAGTGGACGATGCTGATCTGCAAATTATCTTGAAATGGCTAGAAACAAATAGAAATCCGTCATCTTTTGAGTTACAGTTATCCAGTGCTGCAGTTAAACATTGGTGGAATTGTAGAAACCAGCTTAAGATTATTAATAACTGTCTTTTGTATACTTGGTTAGACCCTCAAGGATCCAAACTACTCTTGGTACTACCTAGAACTCTTCAAGAAGAAGCTTTGAAGCTCTGTCATGATAATAAGACCTCTGGACATTTCGGGATAGATAAGACTTTTTACAGATTAAGACAACGCAGTATTTGGTATAGAATGCGAACCGACACAGTTTTGTATATAAATTCCTGTAAAAGCTGCAACCTTAGCAAATATGCCAACAGGAAAGCAAAAAGTGAACTGGGACGATACCATGCCGGTAACCCCATGGAAAGGGTGCACATGGACATCTTAGGACCCCTTCCCACAAGTAAGACTGGCAACAAGTATATTCTCTCCATGATTGACCAATACACAAAGTGGATTGAACTCTTCCCAATTCCAGATCAGCTTTCTGAGACAATCGCAAAAACGGCAATAGACAATTTCTTTTCTAGTTTCGGATGTCCACTGCAAATACATACAGACCAGGGCCGTAACTTTGATAGTCAACTCTTCCAAGATGTTTGTAAACTCCTTGAAATCACCAAGACCAGAACAACTCCCTATCGACCATGCTCCAATGGACAGGTAGAGAGATATAACACAGTCATTATGGGTGCAGTAAGATGCTATCTTCAAGGCAGACAGAGAGATTGGGACAACCATATTCAACTTCTTGCTGGCGCTATAAGATCAACGTTCAACAAAAGTACTGCTTTTACTCCAAACATGATGATGATTAGACGAGAAGTCATCCAACCAATAGATCTCGTCTTAGGCACATCTTCCATGAACTCCCAGAGAAAAGAAACCAATGAATTTGTTAAAAATATTAGAGACACTATGGAGGACGTCAACCAAATCGCTAGACAGAATCTCAAGCAGGCTCAAATACGCCAGAAAAGAGATTATGAAGTAACAACCTTCCAGAAAACCTACAATGTTGGTGATGTCGTCTATAAGCTCAACCCAGCGACCAAAATAGGCCAAAGTAAGAAATTGAAACTCCAATGGCAGGGTCCCTATGTTATCACAGATGTCAAATCTCCTGTCCGGTACAAAATTAAGAATCGCACCAGAGAATTCGTCACCCATCATGATCAACTGAAACGCTGTAACGATAGAGATCTTCCAACTTGGGCCAAAATCTAAGGCACAGTCACCTTAACGAAGACACTATCATAGAAGAAGATTTTGACCCAGATTTTTCTAATTTGTTTGTAGATGAAACCACCAAGACAGACGATTCTACACAGGGTGATCAACAGCTGGGGGCATGCGTCGGTACCTCCGACCATGTTCCTGATTATGATTCCTACCCTGTAATAACAGATCTGGATGATTTGCAGAACATTGATGATATGGACACAACATTTGCTTATGCGATAGACGAGGGCATAAGTGAGGAGGAAGAGCTCCAAGATGTATTAGATAACAGTCCACAACAGATCCATCATTTTTCTGATTTAGATAATATTTCAGATAGTCTAGATGATACCCTGGCGTATGCAGTCAGTGAAGAATTAACTGACACCGATCTATAGGGAAGGAGAAGGAGGCCACCACGTTATCTGGAAGACTATGACACGTTTCCAGACTAACATGTTGTAAAAAGAAAAAGATATAAATAGTTTTAATTCATCACTCATAAGTTTTTAAATAACCATTAATTCATTACTCGTCTCCAGTGGTCAATTAATTAACTCGTACTTAAACTTGATTTTTGATTTTTCATAAATAGGTTAGGGACCACTGAAGAATGCTCATGTTTTATTCTCATGTTTAAAATCATCATTTCATTCTGTTCCACTTTTTTCAAGCACAGAAAAAAAGGGTTTTAACATAAAAAACAATAAAAAACAAAATAAAAATATTAATTGTTTATAAAATTAACACAACCATACTTTTACCTTTTAACATTAAACTATTTTAAATTATAATAAAGTCATACTTAAGGGGGTAGACCTGGGGTAGGAGGAGATAACTCTGTTTTTCACTTATTTATTACTTACACAAACAAATAGAATCATTACAATAGGTATGATTAAAATTTTTAAATTGTAAAAAAATTTCCACACAGCAAATAAATATTCATTTTGTTATTAAAACAAATACCCAACATCCAGTTATTTATAATTAGTGCATTTTACTGAACATTTTTGCAATGCTGTCCAAAGATAATGAAAATATGTAAAAGTCATATTTCTTCCAAGGGAGGTAATTAATAGCACAGATTCAGTAATTTTATTGATTTTTACCGACTTTATTCTAAATTAAGAAAAAATGGGACGGTAGAATTTTCTGAAATTCTAATATATCTTACATATACTAGTTTTCTTTCTATTCTCAGTTTTTGGTGAAAATTAAACGACAGAATTTTTTTACAAAAAGTGTTTGACAGTGATCAAAATATAGTAAAAATTTCAGCCTATACTGTTCAGAACACCCATGTATTTCAGTCCAAACTAGTTAGATTTACTCTCATTATACATGCTTATACATCTGAACTACAGATTTTGCATTTGAAATAATTCTAAATCAACTTCAAATTTAATTAGAGCCAATTTTATAGACCACAATCAAGTCCTGAACGGACCAAATAATATAACGAAACGGGGTATCTTTGATGACCACTAGACACAAAAGGGGACGGTAAAAATTGTTGAAAATTGCTTAAAGTCAACATGAACATGCGCAGTTTTAATACTGAAATATTAAAAAAATTAAACGAGTGGAAAATTTTAGGCTTCCCCAGGTCTACCCCCTTAAATAATAATAAAAAGTCTGACAAGTACTTATTTTTAACTACCTACAATGTATATATTTTTTTTAATATAACCCATAATTACAGGTCACGTACCATGGAGAGCTGTAATCCGGTATCATTTTTCATATTGTAGGCTAACATTTCCTTTCATTTCAATGCATTTTTAGTGTTCTTCATGGATTCCTTCGCAGAAGAAGCGGAGTTTAAAGACTACTGCCCCTGGCTAGAAGAAGATCAACAGTCCGGTGAGGACAACAGAGTGGTTGTGTTTGGAGAAGGAAGCCAGTGGGTCGTAGTAGACGAAGTGGGAGGAAGTGATCCTGATAGTTCAACCAAAGGACGTAGAGGTCGAAGACCATAAATCTAAGAGAAGAGTAAGGAAGCTTGCTTGTCCGGTTTGTGGAAAGCGTGTGTCACATCCTGCCAGACACGCTCTAGCTCACCATCTGCCTTGGTTCTGGGGACCAACAACAGCCTGCTGAGAATGCAGGGACCAGCTCGTCTGCCCTCGTCCTCTACAGCTACACCTTGAAAAGGACCACCCAGACCAAGTACAAACCATAGACAAGGCAATACTTCAAAAAGGGTTTTCTACACTATCTGATGCAACTTCTGCAGTTTTCCACTCTGGAGGAGATGCAAGACTCCCTTAACTACGATAAACCTCTGTATGATATCTGTAAGAGGAAGTTCCTCAACAATCCGGATTTGGACCTTTGTAGATCAGTGGACGAGGAGGAGCCATTCCGAAGGACACCAGTTTTTACCATCTTGGACTCCGACGGCAACTTTTCCATCTTAGCTCTACTCCACTGGAGAGTGATTCTACACCTCTTAACCGGTTTGACATTCGAACAGCAAGTGAGGGTGAGAAACTTTGATCTCGCTGATATGGAGACACCACCTGCTCCTGAAGCCCACAGTGCAATACCATCTCCTGAGGCTGTCAGTGAGGCATCATCAGATGATCAGGAAATGGAGCTATCTCCATCTTCTCCAGATTCTGACAACTCCACAATTTCTCCAATCCAGATTGCTGATGCTCATCTTCATCTAGATCATCTCTTGAATCGCGTCGGTAACCCCGACCTTCAAGAGTTTGATCTATGCAACATTACTCCATTGTTCAACACACAGCTTGCAATACTTATCTCCAACTACTGTTTTCCCAGATTATGGCCAAAGAGGGAGGATACGTCCAAACTCATCTTATCTATACCACAACTATACTTCTCTTTTGGGATCCACCCTAAAACAACTCAAACAACCAGTGAAGAAATTTTGGACGAATATTTAGACACTTTAGAAGACATTATTAAAACTAAACAAACCGTTGCTATTGGTGAATGTGGCCTGGACTCCTCAAATACTTCAACCAAACTCAACTTAAAACGCCAAATTAAATACTTCGAAAGATTACTTGAACTTGCCGTTTCAAAGAAATTAACAGTAATTGTAAACTGTAGAGGAGACACCACCCTCCATTTTCAACTTTTAGATTCCTTGCAGAAGATGTGTCCTGTGGACCATCCCATACATTGGCATTGTTTTTCTGGCATCCAACACATTTACAGACAAGCCTCCAGTTACTTCACCAACATAGTTTTCGGCGTCACACCACACATTTTTTACAAACCTACAGTTTCATCATTTGTTCAAGCTAGCACCGCACAACATCTGGTACTCGAATCCGATATACCATTCATCTATTATGAAAATCAACCAGGCACTCCATTCCACGTCAACTTCGTCGCAGAAAAGATTTCAAAAACCCTTGACCAATCCTTCAATGAAATTGTTCAACTTACAACTGCTAACGTCAAGAAGATTAATCAACTTTAATATTTCAACTTTAACATTTCAGCTGTAATCTCAACTGTAACTTTAACTTTATCAACGTCACCAAGTAGTTCATCATGTATTATATTTTGTAAATATGTTATTTTATCGTATTTTCATATTTCATATACAGACGTACTGCCTAGTCGCTGTTTTAGTATTCCAGGCAGTGCGAGTTTACACCAGGTAATAATGGTTTAATGTTGTATTAGACCTTGTGTAAATATATCACGACCGCCGTGCGCGGTCCCGGCTGAAGAATAGGCCCGCAGCATCCTCTGAGCTTGGAGTATGAGCCGTCCTAACAGAGAACCCCGAGGGAACCCCGGGATATGGAAATAGGACCCAGTATCTCCGACTTGCGGGGTGTGACCCCTCCTAAAGGGAGGCTGACCCCGAGGGTCCCGGGATATAGAAATAGGACCCATTCCGTGGTTGTGCGGGATTAATAAATACACAACCCATCTTTCGGATGGGATGTAAACTCAGGTCCACGTGTTGGAAGAAATGCCACGCTTCCTGCACGTTAAAGAACCCTTGTAGCAAGCTCTTTTTGGGGTGGTCCGTAGGTGATCGGCTACAAGGCTAAATTCCCCGCCCTTTACGATTTCACCCTACCTTTCCAGTGGCAGTCAGAATTTCCCGTCCCATGGCCATTTCCATACTCCAAAGTGATTATTTATCAACAAACTTGTTCTCGTCTTGATATAGCTGAAATCTTGCTGAGTAGACGTTAAACAATATTCAATCAATCAATCAATATATCACGAGGCCATTTTTCTGACAGTACACATACCAACACAATTATTTTACCTTTGAATTTATTTTGATGTACACAGACCAACAAATAACACCAATAATAATAATAATATGTCGTCGGTGGGATTCCAAAATGTCGTATATCGAAAATTTGGCGGTTTTGGTTTTGTCCCATAGAAAGATTCGGCGGGTTTTGTTACATGTTCTTCCAAAATGTCTTATATTTTAACCAATGATATCCATTCTAAAAAGACATGTGACAAAATTGCCAACATTCATTGGTCTGATTTTTGGATTCCAAAATGTTGTATAATATTTTCAAAGCAGTTTGTGTTGATGCACGGATCTTTTGATCATAGATGAAAGGTAAGAATTATTTTACATTATTATGATAATCTAAGTAGCAAAACCTAATATAATTTTATTGCACATTATGATGAAGAAAATATTTTATTCCTTATCCTAGAGAAAAATTAAAAAAAAGTAGTTTGAAAGTCAGAAGCTGTTTTATCAGTTTCACTGTTTGAAATAAACCAGACCACTGATTTTTGTGGTATGCATGTTCTATCTATCACTCCCGGAAAATTTAGAAACAATATTTTAGAGATAATAGTATTTATTGTAATTTTATTGCATTCTTTAATTTTATACGACATTTTGTAATATACTGTTATCTATTTTGTACGACATTTTAGAAGATACTTCCTACAAGTCAATGAATACAAATTGAATCAAATGGTTATAATTATTGATGGTTTAATTTGAAATTAATTGTTATCTCTTGGAAGTTAAACAGCAATGATTTTGTTAATACATAATCCAATTTTATTTCAGATGGAAAGGGATGTTTCCTCAGAATCTGATACAGAAGATTACCGTGCAAAATAGTATTGTGAAATTTGCAAATTAACTCCATGTGACGCCTACAAACTGGACTGTCAACTGTTATATAATGAAACAGTAATTTTGTATGATTCGAATCGGGATGAATGGCTACGTTGTGCTAAATGTGACAAACGATTCCACGTGAATTGTGTTAAAAATCTACCAGAAGCTGTTTGCGAATGTTACTTTAAATTTTGTGGTTGGAACATGTATATATGCCAAAAGTGTTGCTAAAATGGATTTAAATAACAATTATTCCAACATTGATGATTTGTTGAAACAACAAAGACAACAGTTATATGTCCATCATTTACGTATAGAAGGCTCATCTGTAAAACAGAGGGATATTTTGGAATGTTCTGAATCTGAAACTGAGTTAGATGACTCTTTAAAAGATCCTGATTGGTTACCGCCACAACAGGCTGAAGATGAACACGAAAGTGACGACAATGAAGGTCTGCCCGAAAATGATCTAGTAAAAAGACATTATAAACGATACATTAGTGAACTAAGAGAAAATAGAGAAAATGTGACAGAAAAAA
>MJUU01006548.1:97684-120640 GCA_002080025.1 Modiolus philippinarum
AGACTTGACCATGGTGTAAAAGAACTTGTCATTTACAGTGATGGCTGCACATACCAAAATAGAAATGTAACATTATCAAATACTCTTCTTCTAAAAGCCTTTACTAAAAAGATAACGATTTTCCAAAAGTACTTGGAAAAAGGACATACGCAGATGGAATGCGATAGCATCCACAGTACCATAGAACACAAACTTAGGAACATACCGATTTATTGTCCGCAGAACTATGTAGATCTCATTAAAAAAGCAAGGTATGACCAGAAATATGATGTAAAATATCTGTCACATGAGTTTTTTGGAAACTACAGTAATTTAAAGTATTACTCTTCAATTCGCCCAGGCCACAGGGTAGGGGACCCTGTTGTAACCAACATACGAGTGTTAAAATACACTGAAGATTCAATACAATTCAATATAAACTTAACTTTTCAGATGATTATCAGGATTTCCCACGAAAGGCCAAAGTTGGCCAACCTAGAGGTGATGATACGATTTACAAACTCTACACATCACAAGTGAAAATTAAAAAAACCAAGTTTCAGCATCTGCAGGAGCTGAAATCTGTAATTCCTAGGGACTACCACCCTTTTTATGACAGTTTACCTCATGATAACTGAATCCTGAATCATTTTGTGAACAGAAATGATAAATTGTAACATTATGTCAATTTATATCTTTATTTTTTTTTTGTTTGCTTTTTATTTGTTGGTTTGTTTTTGTTTTTTGTTTTTTTTTTCATTTGTTTTCCAAACAGACATAAAGGTTATTTTATAATGATTTTTTGGAGTTCTTTGATATGGCCTTTAAGTCCAATAAAGTGACCTCATCATTCCTGTAGCATCATTATTTGTCGTCATTAATTCTATACTTACCTGCTTCTGACAGTCTGGTAGTATCAACAAAATGTCTACTGGTATACAACAAAGTCAGTAATGTACCATCTTTGTCTCAAATTTGAATTTTAATTTAAGAGTATTTTGCCAACAACTTGATTTGAAATAAAAGAAACAGTGATTGAGAAAATGTTAATGAAAAAAACTATAGTGTATCTCAATTGTTACTTGGTCGGAAACAATGGATCAACGCTTTTATTGTAGTTCTTCATCTTTAAGTCACTATGAAGCTTCATTAATGGGCAATCTCAATGATAGTATTGTTTTTTTAAATTACAAAAGATCGTATATTGGCAAAGTGGCAGAATTCGAAAGAATCAAAATGTCGTAAGTCAGCTACTGGGTAGGTAAGACAAAACAAAGAGTCAATAGATATTTTTTCAACATTTGTATCTTGTTATCAATACCAGTTCTAAATTTTATTGCAAAAGCACGCAAAATAACAAAATAAAAACTATTTTTGCCTCTACTGCAAAATTTGCAAAACATGCTATACGACATATTGGAATCCCACCGACGATGTGACGGTTGTCACTGTCGTTTGCCCTCGTATTTATTGTGGCTGGGTAATTTTTTTTCTATTAATAGTCCGTTTTGGCTTTATTAAGCTTTGACCCAGATTTTTTTATTTTAAGCGCGTCGGGCAACTTCCGTTGACCCGGAATCTCCGGCCGGGTTCATGACGTCAGTTGGACTTTAATTCGCCGCCATTATCGGGTAAGGGATCCCTAGAAATATAACGTATAATGAAATTCAAAACACAACAAAATTACTGTTAAAATCTTACAAATTAGGTAGGATAAAGGGGAAATTCTAAAATCATAAATCCAAAAGCACGGCAATTCACAGCAACACGGACAAAGACATAACAAACAAACAAAAATGAACATAAACGCCACAAAACTAAAGCACTAGCAGTGTGAGCCCCTATTAAAACTGAGGTATCATCAGGTGCCCTGGAAGGGTAAGCATGATCTGCTCCACGCGTGGCACCCGTCACTCTGCCGGTGAAAAGTCCGATTTTGTCACAGTCGGTGTTAGTCAGTCCGGTAACAAACTCTGGATCTACCCAAAGATAACTGTTCTCATTTGTGAAACAGAAACAATTTAATGGTCTGTCAAATCATGGTGACGACCGTAAAACTTCTGAAGTGACAATTGCAACAGTTACTGAACGTGCAGAAATGAAGACGCTGAGAAAATTTTTTGACAAATTTAGTTACAGGATACGACGCCTTTTCAGTCCGTTCACACCAAGTTTTGTTGGGTCAGACACAAAAACAGTAACGACGGAACAAAATATGTAAAAATGTCGAATGAAAAAAAAAACTTACCGGGATGCAAAGATGTTGACCAAATTGAGTGTGCCGTAGCAAGTCCAAATGGCAATGAACACATTGTTAATACAAATCCAACATCCAACGACACAATTGATAGACAGAACGAGTCACAATAAAACATGGAAGCTCACTATGTTCAGCATTCATATCCAAATCATAAATCGTTCAAAACTTCCTTCGATAGTAACACTTGTACATCGCATTTTCAAGATCCGAGCTCGAATTGGGAACTCGTCTACCAGAAACGGGAAGCATTTCCTGACACGTTGTCTCTAAATACACATTACAATTCCAGTGAAAATTGTTCACCAACACGTAATGCTTTGAATTATGTCGGTGAAAATGGTCAAAAACGGGTATATTTGTCGATATATCCAGAAAACAACCACATATTGTCACGTAAATTTGGCGTTGACAAAGATGACAGAAGGTCTTGCAGCAGATTATTCTTCTTAGCAGAAAAGATATCAGATTCGAACGAGTCTACATCCCCAGGTTCATCATCAGATTCTAATTCAGACTCGTCCGATTCTTCTTCCGGTCGATGGATTGCCGTACTAATTTGCTGCCAGTTTAAACACCGAGTGGCTGGCCCTGACTGCTTTTTTCAAACCTTGGCCGCGATCATAGTCGCTAACGCCTCTTCGGTCTTTGAGTTCGATCCAGAGAATCTATGTTCCGTAATTATGAAGCTCCTTATCTGCCGTGTGGTTAGACAGGGTAGCTCAGTTTGTAGATATCCCATGCCATATTCGTTGCTTCGACGACTTGTGAACTAGTAAGCGGCGTCCCACTCATTCTGAGGAATACTCTATCCTTGGATATTGCCATGCCTTTGTCAGTTGTTTTGTGACATGCACAATATTATTTTCGACCATCCATCTGAGGTCGCCAACCAGATTCAATGTGCATGTCTTGCTTTTTACTTTATGCTCTCGGACTCTCACAACATAGTCCCATTCTGAAAGGTTTTCTGAAAATCACTGTCCAAAAGGCCTATATTATTTTGGCGCTTCTTTTGTCGAAATGCGCATAATCATGCAGAATCTAAATTCACATTTACTTCGACATTTTGTTATTTACAAAACATTTCTCAACATCATTGTTTTCGGCTAGAGTGTTCATTTATTGAGCATCATAATAGACTGCATGTTTGAACCCTGTTTTAGCGAGTCCTTTTTGTGTTGCATTGCGCTGCTTCATTTTGATAAAATTTTGTTTCCTCTTTTTTGCTGGCCCGAAAACCGATTTTATTTGATCTAAATTTTAGAAAATTTTAATAAACCTAAGGAGTATCTCCCTCGTGCATAGCTCTGTCCTTAGGTGGTTTTGGCTTTCCCTTTTAGATCCTATTGGTGTTTTCTTCTCTCTCAGCTTTGTCATATTTCGGTTTATGGATTTCCAAATGTTTTGATTTTATCTGCACTGAAGAGACATAAGTTGTCGAAATGCGCATATGCAGAATGAAAATTCACGGTAACTTCGGTATTTTGTTATTTATTACCACTGGGCCGATGCCACTGCTGGTGGACTGTTAGTCCCTGAGGGTATTCACCAACCCAGTAGCCAGTACTTCGGTGCTTGCCCGAAAACCGATTTTATTTGAAAACATGCAATATCTAAATTTTAGAAAATTTTAATAAACCTAAGGAGTATCTCCCTCGTGCATAGCTCTGTCCTTAGATGATTTTTGCTTTCCCTTTTAGATCGTATTGGTATTTTGTTATCTCCCAGCTTTGTCATATTTCGGTTTGTGGATTTCCAAATGTTTTGATTTTATCTGCACTGAAGAGACATAAGTTGCCGAAATGCGCATATGCAGAATGAAAATTCACGGTAACTTCGGTATTTTATTATTTACTGCTCGGACACCCCCCCCCCCCTTTCCCTCTTTCTCTCTCATTTACTTTTATTTTCTCATTAACACCCATTGAAATAAATATAATTTCAAATATAATTACTTGAAACTGAATTTCAAAATTATTGACAGAAACATTTGTGAAGTAGCTTATATTATTACAAGACAGACATTACGAGTACCTAAAACTTTTGAATGCACAGCATTAGATTTAAATTCATAATGTTTTGATTCAAGTAGAAGAGTAAGGGGCCTTAAAGCGAGTTCAACCTTGTTGTCTATGGTTCGAACCCGAAAGAATTGCTAGTCAGATGTGGATAGTAATATAGAATATAGCGATTTATGCCACTTTTACTTGGCTGTTGAATTCTATTTTGCCTTTCTGCCCACCATTCCAATTGTAGTTGCGGCGTAAGTTGTCTGGCCCAAACAGATATGGTTAAAGCTGTTTCAAGTCTCTTGGGGCAAAATTACCAGCGGAGCGGCACCACTTTTACATTTAGAAAGGGTATCGGGACGTTTTTTGGAAGTTTCAGCTCTGATGGAAGTTCGTCTGCTACGTCGCCGTTGTTAACATCTTCATTACCGATGTGACGTGGCATGGCTTGATCTGCTATTGTCTGGTCTCTGTACATCTGCATCAGGAGGTCTTGTTTGCACTCATCGACACTCACTCTGTTGTCTATTTGCAACAGTTTTCTGTGGATGTTGTTCAGGTATCTTGTCATTGCAGCCATAAATTCTGTTAATATGTTTGACAAATCTGCAAATAGTGTTGTGGGTACTGCTGGTGTTGGTGCCACCCTTTGTTGATTGTGTTGTGATGCACGTCCTACGTATAGGTGTCTGAATGACAGTTGGTGCCTCTGATGCTGGTGTTGGCATCGGTGTTTGAAATCCCGAAGTGGAATCTTCGTCACTAGATGGCGGCTGATTTGCCATGGCCAAAACATTTGCCTTAGTTGCTGGCTGTAATAAAAAGAAATAAAAATCATGAAGAACTAACAATTAAGTTACGTACGCACAATGAAACAAGCAGCAACTGCAGGTTAATGACATAAACCAATGCTGAGTACACCTGCGACTACGCAAGGGTGGTACAGGGGTATTTCGTAATAACGTACAGATCACATAAAAGAAAACAAATATTTTTTCGGTCATTACACCATATTATAAGTTTCAAAATTTTACAACTTTGTTTTCTGTGATCTCGTTTTGGTCGTGTCTTTGGACTTCGATTTTTGTAAATTTCACTCCTTTGTTCCTTCTGTATTCTACTGCCGTTGTTTATTGAAGTCTGTACATTTAAACAAATTTTAAATACACATTTTTTGTAGATAAGAAAAATAGCTCAGAATAAAATTTAAATAAAATCGGGGTTTGGTTTTTTTTGCTTTCCCGTGGGATATCTCGGTTAACTATTATTGATGATTACTCCGCAGTTTTTTTTTTAAATATTCTCTTTCTTTTTGACCTGATATTTTGTACACCGTATCAATTGTCTTTTTTAAAAGTATACACTATTATTTATTTATTTATTTATCTACTTATTTATTTTTAAATTTCAACCATCAGTATTGATTTCAAATTTATATATATACATGTATATTTTTTGTCGTGATTAACACCTGTGACGCTGGGATTATTATTTATTAAATGACACGTAATTTTATTACAGTCGCGCACACGTAACGGTTGTAAAATCTCACCTATAACTGGATACATGAAGGCTTTTTATTACTTAATATGTTTGTCATCTGTAATGCTGGGATTATTGTCTTGGTACAGGACAATTGTATTAGAGGCAGGTGTATAATCTCTCCTATAACTCGATACAAAAATAATTGTTTTATTATAGGGCATGTGTATAGTTTTTGTTATATGACGAATATACACTGCATCTCGGCAATTGGCGGACCCCGAAAAAGAGCGAATTTACCCCACGTGCACATGAACTATAAAGCAAAGTATCCAAGACTTGTTAGTCATCTTCCAAACCCAAATATGACTTGCAAAATTGACCACTTCAATAAATTAGAGGTCATTAGACTATATCAGAAAGGCTACAGTCCTACCCAGATAAAATGACAACTTGAGTAACATAATTTAAAAGTATCCCACCAAGCAATTTCGTATTGGACCGAAATTTACGAATCTGGAAACTTTGGTGTACTGCCATCCTTGACAGAGAAGAAAATAACAAAGTTGAAGAAAGTAACATCAACTGACGTTTCAACGACCCGGCCAACACTACAGCCGACACCTGTAACATCCAGTGCCGACCTTTACAAGATTCTAAAGACATCCAGCTCCGTCATCAGCCAACAGTCAAAAGAGAGAGTAATCAAGCTCGCCGCCGGATTTACTTCAACCCAGCCGGAATATTCTCGCCTAGTTTGCCATTTAAACAAAGCCAAAAGAGCAGACTTCTGTCGCCACCTACTGCATACGTACAAGAACTTCCAGGACGTATTTTTTCAGATGAATGTTCTGTTAAGCTTCACCAGAACAAGATTACATTCTACCGTCCCATAGATGCAGCCTAATTTTCTAACAAAAATTTATGTTTATTTGAAATCCTGTTTGTTTTTAAATGGAGTAGCGAGCCCCCTAAATAATATTTGGATTGTTTCGAAGGGGGTCTTATGGGTGACTGTTTTTTTTTTTTTTTTTAATCAAATTACAATCATGATTTGTTGTGATTTCATTTTTTATTTGATATCAGAATCTATTACTACTTACTTATTTGTCACAAGCAAATTGTTCAATGTGCTAAATATTTCTTCTTAACTTCTACTCGAGGGCATAGGTGTTAAACAAAACACATCATGTTTAGTATTGTAAAAGTTCTTTTATATGCTTTCCTCTTATTATGATAATTATTTTTTTCGAGTAATCCCCATTTCACTTCTTCGGGGTGTTATACCAGTGTCAACAAAAAGTCGAATACCTTGCTTAAAACTTGGAAAATAGACATTGTTGTATTGAATTGGTGATTCACTGCATATTGTGGCTTAAGCAAAGACCGAGCATAGCAATCATGAATGTCTGCTTCATTTTGTCTTTTTCTCTCAAAACAGTTTCTAGATTGCATGGAATACTTTTCAGTTTGGACATATTGTATGATAATGGCGATTGGAATGGAGGCTACCCGTCATAAGTCTTCTTGTTTGGCCGTCTGTGTCATTGTTGGTACGTGTTGACTGGTTATATACGCACCACGTTGATATATAGCAATATACCGAAGTTACTGTTAATTTATTTCCTGCATATGCGCATTTCGTCTTCCCGGATTTGACTACCGACTTTGACATTT
This sequence comes from Modiolus philippinarum, assembly GCA_002080025.1. NCBI lineage: Eukaryota > Metazoa > Mollusca > Bivalvia > Mytilida > Modiolidae > Modiolus > Modiolus philippinarum. Next base: position 105,092 of record MJUU01006548.1, read on the forward strand.
TCCCGGATTGAATCACCCACAGTGTGACGGGTGCTGTTAACAGAGCAGGACATGCTTACCCTTCCGGAGCACCTGATGTCACTCTCAGTTTCACTGGAGTTCACACTGTGAGTGCCTTTGTTCTGAATGTTGTGGTTTCTGGTTCTGTACTTTGTGTCTGTCTGGCGTCATTGTTTTTGTGTCTAACGTCATTGTTTTCTGTGTTCTCGTTTTTGCCCTGTCTTTGGACTTCGATTTTTGTGAATTTCACCCCTTTGTTCCTTCGGTGTTCTACTGCCGTTGTTTTCGACAACTTATGTCTCATCAGTGCAGATCAAACCAAAATATTTGGAGGTCCATCAACCGAAAAACGTGTAAAAGCTGATAGAGAACACATAAATAAAAGGATCTAACTGATATGTTGTAGTTAAATCAGATTCCCGTTTTCAGATTGCTTTTACGGGCAGGAACGGTAGCGCCATAAAGGTCTTGCAGAACTTTAAAAGTTACCTTTATATTACATGAGATCTAAAAGAGAAAACGTAAAAATACTGTAAGTGCTACATATGGGCAAGTCATCAGTATGACCAGGCTGCGCGGTGTCATAATGTCGATGACTTTAATCGGACAAAAAGTATTGCCATAGAGCAGAGACACTGACTGGGCAGACATGCAAGGTCATGCCCGGGAGGGATTCTGGATTAAAAAGCTCAAGTCTTGAAGGAATAAAAAAAAACTGAATTTACTATGTTTATGCAACTTCGGTATTTTTTTGTACTCTTTACTATGTTTATTTTGACTGGTTAAATTATGTTTATTTTTCTTATTATTATATTATTTAGATATTTTTCAAGCTATTACATAGGCCAGAACATGACCATATGATCCCCTATATTATGTGAGGTTGCACAGAAACGACATATCACATACGACTGATTGCAGTGATGATTAAGTGAGCCAGACATATACATAATGAGAAATTCTTTCTTAGCTTAATCTTCATGTTTGTATAGATCTATTAAATTTCAAAATTAAGAATATACAATTAACGAAATGATATGGAGTGAAATTTTCATTACTAAAGTAATGGCAAAAGCGTTTAAAATAATGTGCATCAATTCAATTGATAATATAACAATTGTAGCCTTTGCACTAGAACAATATGATGTTTTATCGACCTGGGAAATGCATATTGACCGAGCTATATGCTATAACATCATATTGACCTAATATAATCTAATACTATTATCGATCGAGTTCAAGATTTTTAATATTTTACACGTCCCTAAATTTACCTGGAGCGATAAATGAGCTGTGCTATCATATCGAATTCTCAGTTTAGTTAAATGTGTCTTTTATGTTAAAAGGAAATTGTCTTGAGGTGGTACAGGGTTAAAAAAAAATTGATGATGTAGTTTTGATTGATTGCCAAGTATAAAGGTTCCACTAAAGGGGGGGGGGGAGGCTATGTTTTTTTTTCGAAAAAAATATTCCGATTCTGATTTTATGTGAAAATAATTTCTTGGCTGCAAAAATGATGAAAAAATATATTCTGGATGGGGCTTTCTGCCTCCAAAAAATAGTTATTTAAAAAAAAAATATTTTGTTTGTACTAGTTAAAAGAAAAAATCTTTTTTTTTGTCCAGAAAAAAAAAACATAACCTCCCTTCAAGTTAAATGGTCGGTCTCTAAACGCTCAATTTAAAAACAAATTAAGAGATCTGAAAAAGGACTTCAATGTTTCAAAACTGTTGTGGGCGTATACTTTAATACTAAGGAAGGGTAAGCTAATGCCGATTATTTGGGACTACTGTTCATTTTCAAGATTTTCAATTTGGTACATAGTAATTCAGAAATCCGGCAATTGCCAAATTTCTACTGTAAAACATATGCTACTAGACAAACCAATGTTAGCTTGCCCTGCATCATACATCATAGTATTCTTTAAGAACAATTGCGAAAAGAATTAGACATTTTCCTGACCTCCTGATTTTTTTTTAAATTTGAGTGTGTACCAAGGGAAATAAATGGTTGTAAAATCTTAAATTTTAATTAATTTACAATTTTTGCAGCGAGTACATGTAAATAATGTTAAAAGGAATGCATTTCTTCATGATTTATTACTATATTTAAAGATTTATCTTTATTGTGTGTCCTAATTTTTTGACTTTAGTGGAACCTTAATGTGTTACAAGTGTTTTTTTTTCTTAAACTAACCGCTTTTTCGTTGATTTTTTTTTCAAAATAGACAGGGCCCCGAGGGTACCGCGGGGTATAGAAATAGGACCTTGTATCTCCGGCTTGCGGGGTATGACTCCTCCTAACCTGGGCTGACCTCGAGGGAACTTCGGGATATAGAAAAAGGACCCATTCCGTGATTGTGCGGGATGAATAAATACACAACCCAACTTTTGGATGGGATTTAAACTCAGGTCCACCTGTTGAAAGAAATGTCACACGTCCTGTACGTTAAAGAACCTTTGAAGCAAGCTCGTTTTTGAGTGGTCCGTATGTGATTGGCTACAAGGCAATTCCCCACCCCTTTCGATTTCACCCTACTTTTCCAGTGGCATTCCATTACCCTCTCCATACCCCAAATAGATTATTAAGAAACTTGTTCTCGTCTTGATATAGCTGAAATATTCCTCAGTAGACATTAAACAATATTCAATCAAAATTGACAGCGACGACGCCAGCAAAATAATGTTCAACTGAGAAATAAATAAAAATCATAATGTACGTATTTTAGTAAAAGGATCTCGAGTCCAGGATCAACCTGTACCTTTACTTTATATAGCATTTTTTAGGAATAACTTATTATAAGTAACGGAAAGGAAAAATTTCTTTAGTACTTACCTATTTGATATCTTTCATGTAAAATTTCAGTACTGTTTTTATGATAAACTTCAATTCCTTTCTTAATGCCTTTCTGATTTCTCAAATCACAAAATTTGAGTGACACTTCCTGATCATTTACTCTTGTTTTAACAAACTTAAAATAGAATGATCCATAGCAACTGTTGTAAATACAAAGTTTTCTTGCATTTTGAAATAAGTTGAAATCTGAAAAATAATATGATAATAGTATTTTGATGTTCAGAAAACACAGATTAATTCCAAAACTGTCGGAGGATAATGTATACCTCCTTTTATTTTAATTCCAGATTTAACAGGTGTGACTATTATCTGATACCGCCGTGCGCGGTCCCGGCTTATGAATAGGCCCGTAGCATCCTCTGAGCTTGGAGTATGAGTCTTCCTAACAGAGAACCCCGGGATATAGAAATAGGACCTAGTATCTCCGGTTTGCGGGGTGTGACCCCTCCTAAGCGGGGGCTGACCCCGAGGGTCCCGGGATATAGAAATAGGACCCATTCCGTGGTTATGCGGGATTAATAAATACAGAACCCATCTTTCGGATGGGATGTAAACTCAGGTCCACGTGTTGGAAGAAATGCCACGCTTCCTGCACGTTAAAGAACCCTTGTAGCAAGCTTATTTGAGTGGTCCGTAGTGATCGGCTACAAGGCTAAATTCTCTGCCCTTTTCGATTTCACCCTACTTTTCCAGTGGCAGTCAGAATTTCCCGTCCCATGACACTTTCCATACCCCAAAGTGATTATTTATTAACAAACTTGTTCTCGTCTTGATATAGCTGAAATATTGCTGAGTAGACGTTAAACAGTATTCAATCAATCAATCAATATTATCTGATAATACTACAAATTAGACAGGTAAAATTATAGATATTCTGGATGATATGAAATGCAGATTTCACTCATAAAATCTCTAGATCTATGCTTGAACTGAACAGTTTCATATAGCACTTTAGCAATTTTTTAAGGACCAGTACAGTATTCTTAGTGCTGAGGAACATTGAAATGGTTGGATAATATCATACCTTGCATTTATTTTTTTTCGACCTCCATTTCCAGTGCTGGTACATTGGTATAGATTTTGGGACAATAACTACTGTTTCCAATAATTTTAGTCAGAATCTGGCATCTCTACGACAGTAATTGTGATTTTAACGTTCGGTGAAATAGGTGAAATATGGCTAATACAATTCTTTGTGTAATGCTGTCGCCATACAAAAAGTAATCTCTACTTTTTACATTTTCACATTGTTTTATCTCCTCTCCGTTACAGTGGTTTATGTTCAACTTGATAATTTTACTGAGTACATAATTACACATGAAAGATATAAACACCAATAAAATATGCTTCTTGTCCATTTTTTATGTAAAGGTAATTGCTAAAAATAGGCACTCTATTCAGGTACATTTTCATATGTAACATAAAAATCTATACTGAAACCTTTTTTTATATCAATTGATTTCCAATTAATTAAAAAAAAACAAAAATGTTATTTTAATAGGGAATATATTAATCTAAAAATATTTCAGATCGGGATCTAATCCTTCATTTTAGCATCTCGTTTTTATAATTTAAATACGTATAATTTTCCCCCACATGTTACTAGGTTACGTGGTGAAGTAGCTTAATCGTTTGACCAGCAACATCAAGGTCCGTAGTTCAAATCCAAGTAGAATGGGCACTTAAGTTTTATTTCTTGAAATATTTGAAAAACTATTTTTTAATAACATTTGTAACTGACAGTAAAATTCATATGTGTAAAACATACTTTTTTCAGTGAATGAACATATAAAACACATTTTAGTAGAATCGAATAAAAGGTACATTTTGTATAAAATAAACAAAATAGTTTCCCTCTATTTTATCTGTAAATATATAAAATTAAAAGTACTAACGATGGTCTGATCTTCAGTTGCTAAAAATATAATTTAAGCAGTCAATAAAACACATTTCAGGGTAAAGACATCTCGTTACAGTTTTTACATATATCCAAATCGAAATAAGTTGTTAGATATAGATTTATTCTATGCCTATGACTCTAATGATTTAAGGGCATATCCAATAGTTTCAGCGGAGATAATACCAGGCACAAAAGAAGGCAATGTTTTCCGGGAATATGACGTTGATAAATGTAACGTCACAAAGTAATTCCTATTGTTTGTAAAGAAATGGTAATTTGTACCATTAAGTTTGGCGGACTTTATGGGTGTTACCGATTGGAGATTTGCATATTTCAATGATTTACTCGGAAACGAACTCGGTGACCTATGTGGTTTTTGAGATTTTCGAGTAGCATATTGTTAGAGGTACATGATATCAAAATTTTATACCGCCGTGCGCGGTATCGCCTTATGAATAGGCCCGCAGCATCCTCTGAGCTTGGAGTATGAGTCTTCCTAACAGAGAACCCCGGGATATAGAAATAGGACCCATTCCGTGGTTGTGCGGGATTACTAAATACACAACCCATCTTTCGGATGGGATGTAATCTCAGGTCTACGTGTTGGAAGAAATGCCACGCTTCCTGCACGTTAAAGAACCCTTGTAGCATGCTTTTTTGAGTGGTCCGTAGGTGATCGGCTACAAGGCTAAATTCTCTGCCCTTTTCGATTTCACCCTACTTTTCCAGTGGCAGTCAGAATTTCCCGTCCCATGACCCTTTCCATACCCCAAAGTGATTATTTATTAACAAACTTGTTCTCGTCTTGATATAGCTGAAATATTGCTGAGTAGACGTTAAACAATATTCAATCAATCAATCAAAATTTTATAAAATCGACAACATGAGAAGTCTGTAAAATATTGTAAAATTGAATTTGTAATGGGAACATTACTATAATAAGGGCTACATTTTCATTGATTTAGAGGAATAGAACATACTTTCTCATATAAAATTATTTTTTCTGTAAATCTTTAAAAACCTTAACTTTGTTCTTCTGTCACTTTGGTATCGATTAGAATGAAATTATTTTATCCATTATTTTTCAAACTAACACTTGATATTTAAAAAAAAAACAAACGCAGAAATAACCAATTTTTAACCTCGATTTCTATGGAAACAACATCGGTGACCCATTATTTTCTTGTCATTTTTGGAATCCTCGGTACTTGTTTCATAACATATCTGAAAATTGTCAAAATGACAATATAACAAGAAACTGTTGGATATGCCCTTAAAATGATTCATTATACAGATCAATAACCATTGAATGTTTAACGTAACGACTGAATTAAGAATAAAAGAAAATCAAAGGAATTAAATTGATTTCTTTGGTTTTAGAATTTATATATTATTTTCCCTCATTTGTTACAAAGTAATTGTGGCGAAGTGGATAACGTGTTTGACTGACGATATCAAGGTATAGAGTCGTAAAAATCAATATGTTTTATTTCATAGAATATTTGAAAACCATTTTTGTGAAAAAAAAAAGCACTAACAATGACTTGGTCTTGTTAAAAATATAATTCAACCATCCAACCATTCTTTATACAGATCAATAACGATTGAATTCTTAACACAGGGATTGATTTTACTCTTAGATGATTTAAAGTTGATTCATTACTATGGAATCTTTAACGAATTCTTAACATAAAGATTGATTTGACTCTTAGAGGAATTTAGAACTTTGGAATCTTTGATAAAAGACTTAACCGATTTAAATAACTAAATATCGAAGTTACTGTGAATTAAAATGACACATTTTATACAGATCATTGACTCTGGAATCTTTTGCACAAAGACCAAGTTAAAAATGAAAAAAAAACAAATCATCAAAGAAATTAAATTATCATTGTTCCAAAATTCAGCGTATAGCCCTACTCAACAGTTTTTGTAGATTATCATGGTGAATATTAACATCTTTTATTTTAGAGTCAAATGCCCGGCACCTGGATAGGTTTTCAGGGGCTCCGGCTACAGAGCTGCCGGGCGCGTCCCCAGTTGGTGAATAGGGGAATGCCCTGTCTATGCGGGGTAGTCAGGTTATAATACGGAAAGCCTGACCGCGAACCATTGTAGCCAAACTGTATGGAGAAACGCCACGCTCCATGCAGTATAAAGACCCCTTCTATATTTCTCTAAAGAGAGCAGACGCACTGGGTGTCGTATGGAAGGCTAAATTTCCTGCCCCTACCCATTTCTCCCCTTTTCCAGTGGCAATCAAAAGTCGTTACCCCGGTTTTCCCTTCCACCTTTATTTCTTTCTTCTTTTACTTATAATTTTTTTAATTGATTAACTTGTTCTCGTCCTGATATAGCTGAAATATTGCTCATTGGACGTTAAACTCTAACTAATCAATCAATCAATTTAGAGTCAAATGAACACTTAGCTAGTTAAATTTGAAATATAATTGGACCAGTTTTAAAAATGAATGAACCATAGTCTACAAGTGTTAACAATAACGACGATTAAATTTACTTTAAGGTTGGCAAGAAACATATATACCCACCCTCCTTCCCCAATGAAATAAAACCAAAAAAAATGACCTTTTGTTGGGTACCAGCTGTATGCTTTCTTATATGCTAAAAGACACTATAGAAATTATTGAGGTTCACTATTATCTATACTTTGATTAATTGTTGATTTTTGGTTTGCTTCTGAATTGTTACAACACATGGTGTCTGTTTCTTTATTTTACCCATATAACAAGCAGTTTACTACCCTGCTCATTACACCCCTATAACTAACTGTTTACTACCATGTTCATGAATCAATCTATTTACACCCATATAACTAGCAGTTTACTACCATGTTCATGAATCAATCTATTTACACCCATATAACTAGCAGTTTACTACCCTGCTCATGAATTTTACATCCCTATAACAAGGAATTTACTACCCTGCTCATGAATCAATCTATTTACACATCTATAACAAGCAGTTTACGACCCTGGTCATGAATCAATCTATTTACACCCCTATAACAAGCAGTTTACTGCTCTGCTTATGAATCAATATATTTACACCCCTATAACAAGCAGTTTACTACTCTGCTCATGAATCAATCTATTTACATCCCTATAACAAGCAGTTTACTACTCTGCTCATGAATCAATCTATTTACACCCCTATAACAAGCAGTTTTCGACCCTGTTCATGAATTAATCTATTTAGTTTTTTTTCTGCCGTGTTAATTGTCTCTTCAGCTGCATCTGAGATATTAGTCCCCTTCCCTAGTCAGCTAGGTAGTGTTATGTAACTGTTCAAATATAGAAAAAAAACTGCAAATAAACAATATCCAGAGTCAAGGACAGAACAATATCCATTTCTACTAAAAATACAAAACTTGTTTACATTTTTCTCAACCGGGCTAAACATTATTCAACTGTTTGAAGCAAATTAACGCAAACACTTCTTACTAAAACTGTTCCCTGGAAAGTCCGCTTAAAAGGGTTGGTCTCAGCCATTTTTTGCCCCTTTTTATCTTTAATATCATAATCAATATACACCAGAAAAATCCTGCTTTTCAAGAAACCTTCATTTCAATCCCTTTGTTTGCAAAATCAGTAATTTTTTGTAAACAAAACAAAATTTGCATTCAACCTTTTAATCCCATTATTCTCTGACAAGATACTTTTGTATCTTTATTTATATATGAACCAGGCAAATTAGGTTGAATGCGTAACTTTTGGTTTCACTAGTAGCTACAACTTGATTCTTTTTGAAATGATTTTGGTAGCCCTTAAAAGGACTGTTTGTATTCTTGTGCTTCTTTCTAATTAAATCCGGGTCAGACTGACATGCTCCTGTTGTATTTTTATGGATATTTTCTCCATTACTGCTTCGTAGAGCTGAAGCACATCATCTGTTATGAGAAGTCTCTTCAACAACATTTGTTCAGTCATAACGTCTTCATTGAAAACAGCCTTTTCAATCCCTTTAAAGATACCACTGCAATAACTCTGTAAATGTTCCTCCTGGGCTCCCCGGCACCTGAATCGGATTTCAGGGGCTTCGGCTACAGAGCTGCCGGGCGCGTCCCCAGGTGGTGGATAGGGGAATGCCCTGTCTATGCGGGGTAATCAGGTCATAATACGGAAAGCCTGACCGCGAACCATTGTAGCCAAACTGTGTGGAGAAACGCCACGCTCCATGCAGTATAAAGACCCCTTCTATATTTCTCTAAGAGAGCAGACGCACTGGGTGTCGTATGGAAGGCTAAATTTCCTGCCCCTACCCATTTCTCCAATTTTCCAGTGGCAGTCAAAAGTCGTTGCCCAGGTTGTCCCTTCCACCTTTATTTCTTTCTTCTGATACTTTCAATTTTTTGAATTGATTAACTTGTTCTCGTCCTGATATAGCTGAAATATTGCTCATTTGACGTTAAACTCTAACTAATCAATCAATCCTCCTGGGCTCTAACTCTGCTGAGTATGCGCAGCAAGCTGATATACGTAAATCTAGTATTCAAACTCATGGTTATCATAAATGACTGCCGTCCATGGTTATACAACCAGTTTATAAAATGAGAAAATTAAAACGCTAATTATACTCTAGGAAGTGACATGACAATAGGTGTTGTCAAAGTCATCACTAAGAAAATAAACGATAAGTAGTCTCAACAGGAGGTAACATTGCGCTCTGCAAAATATTTGATTTATATTTAATTGTTAGTAAACGACATTTAAAAAAAAGCTCATTTTATACAGGTACTTTAATGTATAATCTACGACGCGTGTTGTGCAGAATTCATCTTGTGTACTTTTCTGGTTTATCTGTTGTTTTTTTTTTGTATTTTGTTTGTTTTTTATATTTTTTTATGGGAACATGCTTCTAGTTCCCATTTTATAATTTCTATTTGCAATCCTTATTTTGCTACTTGTGTTGTCTCTTATTTTTGAACTGTTTATACTTTTCAAAATACAATAAACATTTAAATTTATTCACAAATAATAACCTTCCATTGAATGGTTTACTAATTTAATATTTGCATTACATAAAATAGAAACGTCAGTGTATTTTATTTCATGAACCATAACAAAAATGTTTAAAAGTTTTGAAAATATTTTTTTATGAAAAAGAAACACCTTTGATTATATACATGTAATGTCATTAAACAATAAATTGTTCTTTTCTGTTCATTCCATAGCAATGTTCAATTTCGTCCGTACAGCTCTATGGCCATCAGTTAATTGGTTTAGTATTTCATCGTGAATTACCCGGCACCTGAATCGGTTTTCTGAGTTATATCATTGGTATATCCACAATGTTTGAGTATCTAAAATTATATTATTTTTTTTTACAATCTTTAAAATTAAATTAATCATGCAAACATGATAGTGAAATTTTGTTTAGCATTTTTAAACACTCCATAGCCATTGTACGCATTCGTCTAATTTTTAATGATGTACTTTTGCTTTTACTAGAAGTTCTTCATATGTGCTCTCGAAATCATCGTATATAAAGCGTAAAGCCCTATCTTGAATTTTTTCCAATTTCAAAGTCTTACTTTTATTACAAAAATGCCAAGCTACAAAATGAAAGTGTGTAAAATAGTCAATTTATTTAATTTAGAAAGTTAGAAACAATTGGCTAAACCATTTCTCGCATAGTTTCTCAGTCATCCAAGACCTTTCTTGGAAACGCCAAAATTCTGTTGGGCAGTGCCATTATATTATACTCAAACAATGACATAGAAGTTTAACCTTTTATTATCACCATAATAGTTACATGAACTATGTCATCACTTGTTCTTCCAACATTTCTTATACCCTTTTTGAAATTGGTCCGCCGTGCGCGGTCCCGGATTATGAATAGGCCCGCAGCATCCTCTGAGCTTGGAGTATGAGTCCTCCTAAGAGAGGACCCCGAGGGAACCCCGGGATATAGAAATAGGACCTAGTATCTCCGGCTTGCGGGGTGTGACCCCTCCTAAGCGGGGGCTGACCCCGAGGGTCCCGGGATATAGAAATAGGACCCATTCCGTGGTTATACGGGATTTATACGGGATTAATAAATACACAACCCATCTTTCGGATGGGATGTAAACTCAGGTCAACGTGTTGGAAGAAATGCCACGCTTCCTGCACGTTAAAGAACCCTTGTAGCAAGCTTTTTTTTGAGTGGTCCGTAGGTGATCGGCTACAAGGCTAAATTTTCCGCCCTTTTCGATTTCAGAATTTCCCGTCCCATGACCCTTTCCATACCCCAAATTGATTATTTATTAACAAATTTGTTCTCGTCTTGATATAGCTGAAATATTGCTGAGTAGACGTTAAACAATATTCAATCAATCAATCAAAGGGGTGATCTGAATGTATAGTCACTATCAAGCCATCACTTATCTGATTTAGCAGTTTCATGGTAAACTTTTAGCAGTTTTTCCATTCAATCCTTTGAAGTATTCCACCAAATCTCTTCTGTAGTGTATAGTGTTAATCCCAATATATTGGTTACCTCAGTTAAAAGAGCAAGACTTTTAGACTGTACCATGACTGACAAGCACTTTGCAATACTGTTGCTATTCTAGTTTCCAAAGCTTTATTTTCTCATTTCTGGCAAATTTGATCACATTTTTGTATGAATTTTTATTAATTTCATTTCGATAAAAACAAAAAGGAGAATTTCTATAACTCTGAATACAACATCTACCACTAAAGCGAGTAAGCAACAAAAACAAAATTGGCATTTTCATAAATCTAAATATCTATACAGTGAAATATAATTAGGCTTACACTTGTGTTACCTTCTTTACTTCCAGGTACAAAATAATCTTGGCTTTGCCAACTTGAACTCTATTGCTTGATAAGCATACCTCAGATCTATACCAAAGACAAAAAAGTCAAGCTCAAAATCAATTTCATAATATTTCAACGAATTAATACCCCTATTCCACATGAAGGGTAATAAGCTATGCTCGTACAAATTTTCAAATTGTCTGTCTTTTGCATAAAAAATGAGTCATCTTAATCTCAGAAACAGCACTGTAGAATTTGTTCATTTTTTGCACAAATGTTCAGCAAATATAGGAACAACGGGAGGATGTCTGATTTCAACAAAAGCTGACTCCTGGGTAGATTTGAGGCTGCAATTGAACTGATATGGTCTAACTGGTTACCTTGGGTGACATCGGCTATGGCTTGCTATTTCAAATCCAGTACCTTTCATTTATATATAAAACGTCAATGGCATGGATAAGAACAATCAAATAATTTTGTTGGTTTGCTTCAGTTCTTTTTGTTGCTGGTAGACAATGCAAGGTAGATGACAATTTAATAATAAAGATCCGCCGTGCGCGGTCCCGGCTGAAGAATAGGCCCGCAGCATCCTCTGAGCTTGGAGTATGAGCCATCCTACCAGAGGACCCCGAGGAAACCCCGGGATATAGAAATAGGACCCATTCCGTGGTTGTGCGGGATTAATAAATACACAACCCATCTTTCGGATGGGATGTAAACTCAGGTCCACGTGTTGGAAGACGTTAAAGAACCCTTGTAGTAAGCTCTTTTTGGGGTGGTCCGTAGGTGATCGGCTACAAGGCTAAATTCCCCGCCCTTGACGATTTCACCCTACTTTTCCAGTGGCAGTCAGAATTTCCCGTCCCATGGCCATTTCAATACCCCAAAGTGATTATTTATCAACAAACTTGTTCTCGTCTTGATATAGCTGAAATATTGCTGAGTAGACGTTAAACACTATTCAATCAATCAATAATAAAGATAAATTACTATTGCCTAAATTAACACATGCATAATAACCCAAATGCTAACATGTCTGATGTTATAGGGGTTTCCATGTTCTCAGTAGGTAACTTGCTTGGTTCTCTTACTGGCTTTTTACCACTGTAAAATGAAATCAGTACATGAAGTTGCCTAACCATTCAGATCATTAAGCCAAGTCCAAAAATTTAAATATTGTAAGCAAGGGTCTGTAATGTGGAGTTGACGACAATGCCAATTATTTTACATTCCCGTTTCCTTGACTAGACAAAAACGTAAATTACATCTAGAAATATCTTTATAAATACATTTTTCTTTAACTCTATATCAATAACTAAGAAAGGATATCTTTCACTCTATATCAATAACGAAGAAAGGATATATAAGTGCCAAATGTGTACCATAATCAATATTAATATAAAGCAGTACTCACAGCATTCTTTCTTTGGCGCTCCTCCAACAATGTTCTCTCCGAATGCACATCTCACTTGCTTATGACATTCAGGGTCCACAGTCAAATTAGGTATGTAGACTTTCAACTGAAAGAAAAAAAAATATATTACAAACTAGTTTGCATAATTTTGAATGTTGCTATTCTATGTCTCTTGCAATTTCTTTCTTCCAATAATTTTTGCCCGATTGGATATTTTTTAAATGGAGGAAACAAAAGATTTCAAACGTAGCACACAGTTGCACCAACATCTGAATGTTGTCAAACATTTAATTTTTTTTAAAATTGGCGCCATTTCCAAGACGGGTGCCAAATACGTCAAAATTTTAACTTTGTGAAATTTCACCAAATTGATTTCTAGGTAGATTTTGAGGTTGCGAATAAAATTGAATCATCGAATTGTTGTCTTGGGTGATATCGACTATTGTTTGCAATTGCAAATCCATTTCCCGTTAAAAAATGATTGGTTATATCTGTATCATGCAATAAATTTGAAACTTGCTTTTGGCCTTTATTGTCTAAAATGTTTGCTAGTCGTGTTTGAGCCTACAGTGCAATGCACATTAATCCTGTTGTAATGGTTTATTGATATCAATGATTTACAAGACATATTTTGTTAAGAACCACACTGATTCAAACAAGAAGTACGCTGAGACTGACGTAATCCAAATGTTAGAATTTTTGATCGACAATATTTTTGTCGAATTCGGAGGTCGTGTTCTCCAACAGACAATAGGGATTCCCTATGGGAACTAACTGTGCGCCGCTGTTAGCTGACATTTTCCTTTACTCGTACGAGGCCAAGTTTTTACACGGGCTTATTAAAAAAAATAAAAACATTTAGCCCAGTCCTTTAATTTCAGCTTGCATTACAAATACGATGTACTTTTCCATAATAATCCTAAATTTAAGGAGTATTTACATCAGATCTATCCCAATGAGCTTGAAATTAAAGAAACGCTGACTTCAGCTTCGTACCTACTTTTATTGTGTATTGACGATTGATTGATTGATTGAATATTGTTTAACGTCTACTCAGCAATATTTCAGCTATATCAAGACGAGAACAAGTTTGTTGATAAATAATCACTTTGGGGTATCGAAAGGGCCATGGGACGGGAAATACTGACTGCCACTGGAAAAGTAGGGTGAAATCGTCAAGGGCGGGGAATTTAGCCTTGTAGCCGATCACATACGGACCACCCCAAAAAGAGCTTGCTACAAGGGTTCTTTAACGTGCAGGAAGCGTGGCATTTCTCCCAACACGTGGACCTGAGTTTACATCCCATCCGAAAGATGGGTTGTGTATTTATTAATCCCGCACAACCACGGAATGGGTCCTATTTCTATATCCCGGGACCCTCGGGGTCAGCCTCCGTTTAGGAGGGGTCACACCCCGCAAGCCGGAGATACTGGGTCCTATTTCTATATCCCGGGGTTCCCTCGGGGTCCTCTGTTAGGATGGCTCATACTCCAAACTCAGAGGATGCTGCGGGCCTATTCTTCAGCCGGGACCGCGCACGGCGGGTGTATTGACGAAGATGGACGTTTGAAATCTAAGCTGTATGACAAGCGTGATGATTTTAATTTTCAAATTGTGAACTTTCCCTTTCTAAGCAGCAATATACCTACCTCTCCAGCCTATGGAGTGTTCATTTGACAGTTGATTCGTTACTGTCGAGCGTGTAGTTTGTACAGTGATTTTTGAACAGAGCAAAAACACTGTCCCAAAAACTGCTTAGTCAGGGATTTGTTCAACCTATGTTAATTTTTATCCCTGAAGAAATTCTATGGCCGTCACCATAACATCATTGAAAGATATGACGTGTCAGTATCCCAAATGAAAGTGGACATTTTCAGCTAGATTCACGTCTTCCCGGATTTGACTACCGACTTTGACATTTCCTGGATTGACTCACAATGTGACGGCTGCTGTTAACAGAGCAGGACATGCTTACCCTTCCGGAGCACCTGATATAACTCTAAGTTTCATTGGAGTTCACATTGTGAGTGCCGTAGTTTTGAATGTTGTGATTTCTATTTCTGTGCTTTGTATCTGTCTAACGTCATTGTTTTCTGTGTTCTCGTTTTGGCCATGTTTTTGGACTTCGATTTTTGTAAATTTCACTCATTTGTTCCTTCGGTATTCTACTGCCGTTGTTTACAGGTGTTTGCCAACAATTCATTATTTTCTCCTTACAGTGATCTTTTTTCTACCATATAACGATCATGCAAAATCCACCGATCATGCAAAATCCACCAATAAAGTTCTGATAAAATCACAAAAATCATCTTTACCGGTTATTACATCATCAAATAAAGTGTTTAAAGTCTGGACAGCCAGCTTTCTAAATCCAGTTTTCACCACTACCTTGCTAGCAACATCCTGTAAGAGATGCAAACATTTAACTAGTGGCTCTCTTGTGAAAAACTGATAAAATCATATATAAAAATAATGAAAAATGCACATTTCCTTTTTTAGCTCACCTGGCTATGCCAGGGTGAGCTTTTGCCATCACTTGGCGTCCGTCGTCCGTCTGTCTTAAACTTTTCATTCAAAGATCTTCTCCTCTGAAACCACT
>MJUU01006549.1:0-11405 GCA_002080025.1 Modiolus philippinarum
CATTTGTTATCATTTTTGTTTTGAACATTAATAATATTTTTTGATTTATATTGAAGAGGAATATAAGACGAAGCTTTAAGATAATCATATTTATATTGTTTTACTTTTACACTTTTACAGTTGGTTGAACGCTCAACTTTACAACATGAACGGAACGCGAACGGAGTGTACACGCGAGTGGAGCGAACGGAAAACGGAATGAATTACACGCTTTAAACGATTCTTTGCATTCATACACGCTTCAAACGATTCGTTGCATTCATACACGCTTCAAACGATTAGTTGCATAAATACACGCTATACACGGAACATCTACACTGAATGAACGAAATGAGTCATTTCAACCGTGTATTTCGCTCATATCGTGTGTATACACGATAGATTTGATTGGCTAATGTGAGAATTGATAAAAATTGCAAATTTGTTGAAAAAACGAAACTTATAAAAATTAATCTAAACTCTTTGAATGACGGTACATTTAATCAAAATTATTTTAATTTAGTTCTGAATTCGGAGATTTTTCAAAGTAAAACCTTTGCGTTCTGTCATACAACTGGCAGCCTTCGTTTACATTTTGGAGAAACGGGACGAGGCCTGGGATGGATCCAGTGGCAACAAAAAACATGAAACTAGGACAATGTTCAAATTTGTATTTGATAAATGGCGACTACTGCATTACATTTCAATAAAGAGTTGAACAAATAACATTTCAAGGACCGATATGATTTTTTTTTTTGGTTGATCATGCAAGATGATCGATTTATCAGTACAAAAAACATAACTTTCTTTTGAAACAAACCTGTAGTATTTAGATTCATTTGCATTCCTTAATTTCTTTAACACTTTGTTTGTGCTATGTTTCAAAAGATTTTAGCACAAAATAGTTTTAAAGGTTGCATTTATCATCAGAAACAACAGTGTAATAGTACCCTGTACATGCTATAAGGGTATAGGGGTCAACATCTTTGAAAGGGTAAAAAAATTCAACTATGTGGCCAACCAGAAAGTGAAACACACATCAGTTGTGAATGCGTCAAAGAGAATTTTCCATAACCTTTTTTTTATTAATTTCCACCTTTAGTTGTTTATAGGCCACTGTTTTTTTAATTTTTGGTTTTACGAACTTTTTCCTAAATGTTGGTGGGTAGAAGGAAGGACAAAAATAAAATAATAAAATTCTAGAAAAATTTAGGTTGGGCAAAACAACTGTAATTTGAATTAAGATAATAGGAATTTTATTGAATTTTAGACCAAATATTTGTATGGTAGGAAAAAAAATTTAAAAAGTAAATTTTTTTTTTGAAATTTCGGCCTAAATTTTTAAGGCAGGAGGGTTCGAAAACTAGAAAAGAAAAAATCAACGGCTTACAAGGAAAAAATATTCAGCTGTCTAGCCTAAAAGCAGAGCAGTCCCTTTTCTCAAATTTGAACACCTTATATACATGATAATGTAACCTGTTTGTCGAATTTCATATGCACATTTATAAATAACAAAATATCTCAGTTTCTGTAAATTTGGTTTATGCATATGGCCATTTTGACCAATTATGTCTCAGTCTCTTCAGTGCAGATCATATCAAAACATTTGGTTGACCATTATCCATCCATTTTCCTCAAAATGCAAAGGGACCTATTTTGATTAAGTCAAATACTGTGCATAAAATTTATAAAATATGTGAAGGCGATTTCAAGTTACCATACAACATAGAGTTATTTCATGCCAGGCCCTAATAAAAAAGCTATATTACAGTCATTACAATTGATGAGAGGGGTATATCTTGATATTGTTATTCTTTAGTTAATTGAATTCATGTTGATGGTTTTCTTCCTTAACACAGAGACATGTCTCTGCTGTTTGGTTATATTCCTTTAATTGGGATTCATTGTCTTGTATGTATTAATAATGGTTAATGAAACATGAAGAATTGGAGACCGAAAAGGTTTGAAATATTTGATTTCAATTTAATATAAGTTATTTGAATCTAAAGGCCCACAGGGAGGGTATATCCATTTTGACCAGTGGGGGATCCAGACTGTCTGCTAGAGGGGGGNGGGGGGTTTGGAACCAGATTAAACAAAAAGGGGGTTTGGAACCAGATTAAAAAAAAACACCTAGGAATTTTAAATATTTTCGAACCAAAGTGGGTAGGGACACCCTTGGCCTCCTCCTGGATCTGGCACTGAAGAGGCAAAGCTCAGTAATATATATCTCCGCTCCCCCATTTGATTCCTGAAGTAAAAAAGTCAACAACAAAAATCAAGTGAAATCAAATTTGAAATAGCTGGTGCACAATGGCAATATGCACTGACCATTCTTTGAAAGTTTCACAGAATTTCTCTCAGTGGTACTGCAGGATTTTTTGTCACAAAGTGTGTACCCCTATGGAGGGCTCCAAATTTGATTCAAGAAATCAAAATAAAAAAAAATCAGATCGAATCAAATTTCAAAATAGCTGGTGCAGCACAAAGTCAATGGCATTATATACTGAATTTTCTGTGAAAGTTTCAGTGAGTTTCAAACAGTGGTCTCAGAGGTGTTGTCGCCACAAAGTATGTACATGTAACCCTATGGCTGATCGAAAAACAAACAGACAGAAGAACGAACGAAAACCATGATCATTGTATGCCCCCCTAAAGCAGGGGGTATTATCACACACTATATATAACGCTTGTACTGTATCTTTGGTTTTAAACTTTTACTAGATCCAGTGACATTTAAATTTAATGTGTTTAGATCCCAGGAAAAAAACTTAAGGGCAGAAGTTTGCCATAATGAAGACACTCAAAAGACTTTAATTTTTTTCTTTTAAACATTAATGTTTGCCAGTGTAACAAATGTTTTACTATTGCAGTTATGAAGACTTTTTTTATTCCATTTCTGTTTTTTACTTTTTATTATCATAAGACAGTCGCATTTTACAATGTATGTGTTTAAATGTGTCTCATTTTGTTTATTCCAATGTCAGAATTTGTGCATTCAAAACAGGGGTTCCAGGTATTTCATGCTTTCATTTTTACAGGATATCTGTACAATAAATTCCATAATATGTATGTGACAAATACATGTATATTACTCCCCTTTGGGTCGTTGTCTCTTTGACACATTCCCCGTTTCCCCTTCTTTTTCCTATACTCCAGCAAATATAACAATTAGGCAACAAACATACCAGATATCAAATGAGATGATAATTGACATGTCCCTGTGAAAAGTCTTTAGCTTTTTGTCCATTGTCAAGTTTGTATAGCTGGAGGTACAAACATGGTCCATTAAAAAAGCTTTTTTGTGATATGATTCATGAAATTCAGAAAATGCCCCAAAATACAATTACACAAGAAAAAATTTGAAATGCATACTCCAACTTTTACTGTTTACATGTAAAAATTAATGTAATTTACTTTTATCATACACGTATGGACTTATTAAATTATTGCAGTTTGAGTTATCATATGTGTTATTGTCTCATGTTCATTTACTCCATATCCTTTCGTGAAATATTATGATACAATATTTGTCTCCTGTTGGAATCGAACCAACCTACAAAAATGTATTCGCCTGAAGAAGACTTCATATATAGTTTCTTGTACCTTAAGTTACAATTTGTGAATGTGTACGCATAAACTAGTTAACTACAGGCTCAGCCTCAGTACATGCAGACTGAGCTTGTATTGCTCAAACCAAATAAAGGGCTACGCTGAGCGCAGCATGATACGACCGCAGCATGTCAAACACTGAAATTTGAGCAAGTGACATCAATTCAAAATGGATGAGGACACAGTAAAGAGCTTGATACAGTATAGTGTAGTAATTAAATGGACACAATTAAGAGCTTGATCCAGTAATTAGCTGCACACAAACTAAGGAAAATAATCAAAGCTCTGATGAAGCCCTGAAAATCTACATGTGGCAAAACTTCGTGGTCATCCAAGGAACTGCTGCATATGTCTGCATGTATTAAGTTATTACGTAATACGTGAAAATAATCGGATTGTGTGATTTCGTATGTATGTCAATTGTGCAATACACAGGTAAACAAATGTTTTTAAGCAATTTATTTTGAATAAAGTTATTTATGTTTTTGAATAGTGTACAAAGGGAGGTAAATCAAACATAAAGACCCGATGCATTATGCAACTGCGTTGCAGGCTGGTTGATCCGAGACGCAATATAAAAAAACGATTAATTTGATAAACATGCATATTGTTTTCAATTTAATATCACAACATCGTATTCAACTCAAGAAAATGAAAAAAAAAAATAACTTAAATACACAATGTATAAGATTTTGATAGACTCTTGCTGACTATATTCTATCGGAAGCACGAAGATCATCTTTCAGAGCCTTTAATAGGCTTGAAGCCTCACGTGATTTTTTTCTTGTCATATTAATAACTCTCGGCCTTTGGCTTAAGAGTTAAAAATTAAAACTTTATAATTCTTTCTGTATATTGGAAATAGTAAGAGGTACATGTATGTAAAATTGGTCAACATACTACTTTAACTATATGATAAGAGGAAAGTGAAGAAACGAACCCCATTAAAATCCAATAAAAAAAAAATTGCGTATTTTGAAAATTGCAATTTCAGCCCATTTGACCACTCATAGCTGAATAATTACATTCATTCTGCTTCATATAGGGAAATCCCCGTATTTGATTGGTTACGAGTACTTCCGATCATTTCTGTAACTGTGTTTTATTAGTCAGTAAAACTACAGCAGCACGTGACTCCTTGACAACGACAAAAGTAAACAAAGACAGCGGAGTAATCCAAACTAGGAAATGGTGCATCATCCATGAATTTCATTATGTTATCAAGTGTGAAGACTAGCATTCCATTTACGGATTGTAATTATAAGTATTTAAAGCAATATTTTGTAGTTTTATTGTCGTGTAAAAGGATGGACCGTAGCACATTTTCCACATGAAGCGCTAGCGTCCTTCATTCAAAATGTGCTACGGTCAACCCTTTTACACTCCAATAAAACTACAAAATATTGCATTCAATTCTTAAGAAATGGCTAGAGCTACACAAACACATTTGACATACAACCAAAAGCTTACGAAAGAGGACTGCAAAACAAAGAAATCAAATGAAATTTGATGAAAAAGTAAAGATTTCACTTATTTTGAAAAATTGCCATAGGCCCTTTTGACCCTGTGTAGCTCAGAAACAGAAAGAGTTATGCCAAATCCTTTGTTATAGTACAGAAACATTGTATCAAGATGAATTGAAAGAAAAAAATCCCATCAAAATTCGATGGAAAATAAAAATTCCACATATTTTGAAAAATTGCAATTTTAGCCCCATTGACCTCTTGCAGCTCGGAAACTGTAAGGGCTAAGCCAAATCCGTTGACTTATTACTGAAAGCTTATATCAAGAGGAAAACAAAGAAAAAAAATCCCATCACAATCCAATGAAAAATAAAAAATAAAATGAGTAATCCGCAAATTTGCAATTTTGGCCCTTCATACCTCAGAAAGGAAACAAGTTACCAAAAATCTAATAGTTGAGTGCGCATTCATAAGGAATCCATTGAAAAAATGCATCAAAATCAAACTTTTAATTTTAAGATTCCCCGCTAGGGTCCAATTATCTCATGAACGGTACATGTGATGTGAAATTTTTTAGCATACTACTGATTTGAAATTTAATAAGGAGCACACTGAAAGAAACCCCATAAAAATCTGATAATATAATATTCTATAGCCTAATATATGAGCATACCCATTTTGGCCCTTTTTTCTAAAACGGGCGAATCTACAATACCGAAAAACAACCCTAGCCTTCCCTTTGTGCCAAGGAACAATGTGTTAAAATTTCATAAGGATTGGTCAACAAAAACTTAAGTTATCGCACGGAAATGAAGTTTCTACAGACCATGACGACGACGCCATTATCATACTAATATAGGACCTCAAAAAATTTTTTGCGGTCGTATAAAAATTCCTCTATGCAAAACTTCTATGCAAAAGTCTAAAAAAATAGAAATTAAATTAGGTTGGAATTTTCCTCAATAGGAACTAGGTTTTTATTGCCCCAATTTAAAATTTTTCAATGTAAATACAGTAGTCCCCACCTTGAGAGACCACCCTATTTGCAACATAAAATTGGCCTTACAAAAGGGGTGGTCTCTCAAAAGGAATAGGTCCAAAAATCTAAAGGCTGAATATAAGTATTCCGTATAAAACATTTGCTATTCTATTTCACTTAATGTATGTATGAAAGCATTGAAAATGTCTTCTTATTTATCACATGCACATTTGACACATAATATTTATATTCATGTATATCTAACACAGATTTAAAACACATGTGCATTCATTAAAATACATGCATTAACCAGAAACCTATTAAAGTATTATGCATGGCCCTGGAGTTTCATTCTCAACAACTTGTCTTTATCAAATATTTAAGTGAGAGTTAATTAGTTCTCCTTTAAAGAATAAAATTTCTAATACTAACTTGTAATCATTATATTTCTCTTTAATATACCTGTAGGGCTTCTCACCTGCTAATTAAGTCAATTTAATTGATGGTTTAATAATTCCAGTAAGTTATTACAAAATGGCATTTAATTTTCATCAGTGTTTACAAAACAAAACATGGTCTTTATAGAGGGGTAATGTGCATATTTTTGACACAGAAAGGGTGGTCTCTGGTTGGGTTTTAGGGGTGGTCTTCCAAAAGGGGTCAATTTGTTCACAAAAAAGTTAATGCAAGAGAAATGTGGCCTCTAAAAAGGGGTGGTCTCTCAAATGAGTGATCTTTCAAGAGGGGGACTACTGTATTATCAACACATTCCCACAATGACAGTGATTAGTTATGATATGTCTCTTTCTGAACTGTACTACATGTAGTAGATGACATCAGCCAAATTTCATATATTTTTTCTTCTGCAAGATTCCAGTCATGGCTGTAAAAATATGCATGTATTTATTGCACAGGAGGTGACAAAAAGTTTATTAAGACAAATATGATATTCTTCCACTGGCTGACTGGCATCAAATTTTATAGGGGCATGTCATTTTGTTGTCATTCGTAACGAATCTTATGACATTTTCACATGTACTAGTACATCGATTCAATCAAGTATAAACTAGAGAATGTGTCTATAAGACACGGATGCCCCACCGACAAATTTTTCATAAGAAAGAGATAGCCCAAGTCAATCGGGTTTAAAGATTTAACAAAGTCATTCAAGCAGAAAATAAACCGATTTCACTTAAGCAAAAAAAGTAGGCCAAATTGGCCCCGATTTGGATACCGGTAGTACTCATCAAGTTGATTTATTTTGATGCAACAACATTGGGATAGCATGTTAAGTCAGAAGAAACAGACTTAAATGCAAAATTTAACAAAAGTCACTCAAGCATAAAATATAGGTCAAAGCAACCTAATCATCAATGATTTGGGTAGTACTCATCAAGGCCATCAATTTAATGAAACATCATTCTGGTATTATGTGTAGTTGTTGAGAAATGGACTTTGACGCAAAATTTAACAAAAGTCACTCAAGCGTAAAATAAAGGTCAAAGCCACCTAACTGTCAATGTTTTGGGTAGTACTCATCAAGGCAATTAATTTGATGAAACATCATATTGTTATAATGCGTAGTTGTTGAGAAATGGACTTTAACGCAAAATTTAAACAAAGTCACTCAAGCGTGACATATAGGTCAAAGCCACCTAACTGTCTCAGTTTTTTTTGTAGTACTCAACAAGGCAATTAATTTGATGAAACATCATATTGTTATAATGAGTAGTTGTTGAGAAATGGACTTTAACGCAAAATTAAACCAAAGTCACTCAAGCGTAAAATGTAGGTCATGGATCCCTAATTGTTGGTGAATCTGTTAGTACTAATCAAGGCGCATGTACTGATGTGATATTATCAAAATACCACAAGAGGTTGCCAATTTATGGACCTAAATGCAAAACTTAACATCGGGGCGTACGGACAAGGGTAAATCTATATGCCCCTTCCACTTCGTGGCGGGGCATAAAAATATTGGCACCTGCACCACAAGACCTATGGCTATGCAGTTAGGAAAGGACATGATTTGCTAAAAATGTAATCAATAGAGCTAGAACAATATGCATGGAGGAACATTTTGAGGACCCATTACAGGTTTGTTTGCCAACCAAGTGGGTCTGTTTCCTACCCATTTAATAGTTTGGTTTGTTTACTTCACATTTAACACAACACGTTATCATATATTTACATGTACGTAATAAACATGTTGATTTGGACATTCGTGAGTAAATTTCTTTGGCAATTTAGCAATGATTGCCGATGTAAGAGTGTTGATCAAACAATTAGATAAGTAATATTATCAGATATTTGATTGGCAATTTGCAATTAAACATTGATTTGTGTTATTAATGTATGAATTTTGATTGACAATTATTAAAATATTAATTAGTTATATTTGGATGGGAATGAACAAAAATTGCCTTCATGGTTTATGTTCTTTAAAGCTAAATATTTTTAAATTTGTCACTGAAGCAACTTTTGTTTAATGCAATTTCTTTACTTTTTTTAAATTATAATTTTAATTAATACGGCATTTGTACGGATTACATTATAATATATTTTAGTAAAATTCCCTGAAACAAAGAAATACCAATATAAGCTTTTTCATACATTCCATCATTTTTTTTATTACAACAGACAAGGATAGCCCCTACACTCTGTATATATATGTACACTTAAATGTGTTGCAAAATAGTTTGCCAAATTATAACACAATGTATTGTGGGCGAATTGACTCCGTGTGAACCAGAATGTGGGTGAACCGACTCTGTGCAAACAGGAAAGTTGGTGACTGTGGGTGAATGTGCACTATGCAAATCTTTTTGTGGAAAATGTTGTATTTGTCTATTTACTGACATTTCCTGATGGGATATATGGCGCAAGAACTCTCGATCAGTGTAGTGAGTCCACACGGGCTTACTGATGCAAACCCATGTAGACTTGCGACGTTGTTCAAGTACAAAAATGTATCAGCTGGTACCCTTGTGGACTCATGACACCGTCCAAGAGTATGAGCCTTACATCCCATCAGGACATGTAAGTAAATAGACATGTACACATGTATATACAATATAAGAAAAGAATTAAAGGAAATTGGGTAAATGTCAAGGAGACAACATCCAATATCCAGGTTAAAACGACCCAAAACAAAGCATCTAGGGGTCACCGTACGGTCTTCAACACAGTGAGGAACCTCACACCATGGAATGTACATGTACATTGTCAGAAAATATAAAATTTATTTGATGAGCTTTAGAAACAGGTAGAAATGCTGGTAGAAAATATTCATAGGGTCATATTCGTCTAGTTAATACCATCATTGCAGGATAACAAATTTTTCAAAAAAAATATGCATAGTGGGCATAACTCCCATACAAGGCAAATGCAAGATCCTGTCCACAACTACCAGTGTTCCTGCCCCGGTTCCTGCCATGGTATAATTATAGGTCTAGGCATATTTTAACTTGGGAAGTTAGAACTCTTGCTGTCCATGCATATACACATATATTGTGTACTACATACATATGGAAATGAAAAAAAAAAGGTAGCAACACAGGAACTTCCATACCCCTCTCCCTTTTTTCTCGACATACTTAACATACCGTTTCAGAAACAATCCGAATGACTGTCGTGTTATGTTGTTTAAAACTGACTGCATCAGCAGATATGATGTGTCAACCTGAATGGAATTGACTTTATGGACGATAAAGTTACGAACTGCAAGCCAATGTTTCGTTGACATACGTCACTATGAAATAATTATTTATAGGATTTTATTTTTGTGAAACGCATTTCCGGTTCACACGAAATACACGCTCCACACGATATACACGCTCTGCACGATATGAACTGTTCCGAGCTTGCGTACACGAACAGAACGAAATGAATCGTTTGTTTCGTGTAAAACGTGTATGAATGGTACACGCAACACACGATTTGATTTATTTGAAACGGAACAAACGGAAAACGTGAGCGGAACGAACGAAACACGGAATGTACACGCAAAAAATGTAACGTTGAACGTTCAACCAACTGTAATATTTCTAAAAACAAAAACCAGATTTTTTTTCTTGAAATTCATCTAACTAAGCTTTAAATTTATGTATTAAAGTTTTATAGAATTTAGATATATTATTTTGTGTTATGATATATTCAATAAGATGAGAATAATGACTTTCTATTATATCAAATGACATAGGTGTTGAAAATTCACTTGTTATTATCACTTTTATTTTTACAGGAAAATGATTAATAACTATTTTATTTTTTAATAATTTTATATATTTATCTATGTCATCTTCTTCTATATCATCAATATCAGTTTCAGTAAAAAGATCTTTAAATGTTTTGGTTTTTTTACTGACCATTTTATTAAATAAATTCTTAATTATGATTTTTAATAATTTTATTTTTTAAATAATAATTCTTTTGATAATCTGGATTTCTTTCTATAAATTCATTATAAGCTTGTTTATACTTTTGTTTATTTTTTTCTCGATGATTTCTTTTAACAAAGTATAAACATTCTTTACATTTTGCTTTTAATCCATCATATGCTTTAGAATCTTTATAATAATTATTATATGTTTTATATTCATTACATTTTATACAGATTTTTTCTTCTATCATTTTTTAAAAAGAATTTTTATTTATTTAAAATGGTGTTTACAAATTTAACAAATAGATTAGCAGATGAATTACATCGCAGGGTTGTAAGTGTTTTTCCTAAAAGACGTGTTTATGTTCATTCTGTTGATCAGACATGGGCGGTTGATTTGGTAGATATGCAAAAATATTCAAAACAAAATAAACACTATAAATATTTATTAGCAGTTATAGATGTATTTAGTAAATATGGTTGGTTAATTCCGTTAAAAAATAAAACAGGAGTAACTGTAAGTGAAGCATTTAAAACATTATTTAAAGAAAGAAAACCAATGTATATTTGGTCAGATAAAGGCTCTGAATTTTATAATCGACAGGTAAAAGACTTGTTAAAAAATAATGACATAAAATTATATTCAACTGAAAATGAAGAAAAAAGCAGTGTAGTAGAAAGATGGATAGGAACGATGAAACAACATATGTTAAGATATTTTACAGCCTCTGGAACATTTAAATATTATGACGTATTAGATCAATTAGTTAAAAACTATAATAATACGGTACATTCTTCAATTAAAATGACGCCGGTTGAAGCGAGTAAATCCAAAAATAAATCAAGAGTGTATAAAAATTTATATTTAGAAAAAGAAGAAAAAATTAGAAAACTTAATTCAAAGTAGGAGATAGAGTAAGAATAACAAAGAAGAAGGGTAAATTTGAAAAGGGTTATACAACTCGATGGACAAAAGAAATATTTGTAATTG
>MJUU01006549.1:11597-43061 GCA_002080025.1 Modiolus philippinarum
TTTTTTTTTTTTTTTTTTTTTTTTTTTTTTTTGAGGGTCAACAAATATAGGGTTTTTTGTGCTGTTTTTGCTTTTTTTGATAAAACTTATGTCATTTTTAGGTCTTTTGAGGGTTTTTTTGAGGGTTAAAATTTGTAATAATATATTACTTGGGCGAGGCGCCAGACTCGCTCAAGTAATATATTATTTTTATGTCATTCTCTAACCCTTAGACAAAGCCAATTATAATCCATGATAGATCTTACATCTCCAAGTCTCAAACAATACCAAAACCCTCCTCAGTATTGAACACAAAAACAAGGTCAAATCGGAACCACAAACATCGTTTGTAAAGACAAAACTATAGTTTAAATGTATGATATACAAGACAACACAAAAAACTAAAGCATTGACAGTGTGACCCCATCGAACTGAGGGTAATAAAAGGTGTTCCGGCTTGGGTAGGCTTGTCGTGATTAGTATAAAGAACAGTGGGTCAATCCAGAGTAAAGTCGAAATCGGTAATGTCAAATCCAGGAAGACTTGAATCTAGTTGAAAAAAAAAGATAAAATGTCGATTGATGCTTTACATGTCAAAAGAAACATTAATGAATAAATGAATACAAAATAGAATATTGATTTATCAAATGGTAAATTTTGAACATTAAACATTATAAGAATAGGAGCTAATATATCATTACTGGAGAGATTGATAAAAAGTGAGCATTTTGTAGGTTGTATAAAGGAATACGTAAAATATCCAAATACATTTAAAAAATATAAGAATGAAAAAAGGGAGTCAAAAAATGAGTCAAAAGTTCGTTAGGCTGATATCTTTGAATACTCAACATCAACTACTGGGCATCTACTGAACGACAGACAACTGCATAATCCATAATCAAACAGCCAAGTAAAGTCATACAAAAGTTCCAAAATAAGTAAATACATATCGTATACTTTTGAATCATTTAAGTCAATAAACTGCACGACCACAAAGCAATCACAGACACATCCTATTACACTATATTCGTGTTAAAAAGAGCTTAGATAGAAATGGCAAATAAAACACAATTCATATCTTGAATGATCAAAATTTTGTACAAATAAAATTTGCAAACAGCTATATCGTTTAGATTAGAGTTCTTATTTAGAGTTAATTTGTAAGCTATGGAAAACATGCGTAACACTTGTTTGATGAAGTATTAATAAAGTTTTAGTGCTTCATATCTTTATCCTATTTTTTTAGGTTTTCAGAAGGCATCCGCATCTATCTTTATATCCGATATTTTTAGCTAGATTTCACATCTTCAGAAATTTAACATGATCGGTTTTGACTCAACCCTTGATTAACTCACTGATAGTGTGACGGGTGCAGAACAGGACGTGCTTTCCCTTCTGGAGAACCTGATATCATCCCCGGTTTTCACGGGAGTTCAGACTATGAGTGCCTTAGTTCTTTATCTTTATTTCCGTTTTTTTTTCTGTTGCCGCTTTTCCCATGTCTTTGGACTTTCAGTTTAGTGATCATCACTTCCCTTGTTCCTTCGGTGTTCTAATGTCGTTTTGTTTTAAATGTGAACTGAAAGGTATGTGTTGATGAATAATTAAGCAAAATATTGCATGTTTTGTTTTTTTTTTCTTTTTTTTTCTTTTTTTGTTTTTTTGTTTTTTTGTTTCTGGAGTACTATATTTCGTGACATGTCTGGAGATAATTTTTGAGGATAGAGCAACGTGAAAATCACAAAAATTTTAAAAGACCAACAACTCAAAGAAAATGTTGTTAATACCTGCGAAGTATCTCTCTCTTGCATAGCTCTGTCCTTACCTGATTTTCGTTTCCTATTTGAATCATATTGGTAATTTGTTCTCTTTAAACTTTTACTCATATTTCGGTTTATGGATTTCAAAATGTTTTGATTTGACCTGCACTGAAGAGACATACGTCAAAATGCGCATCTACAGAAAGTAAATTCACAGAACTTCGGTATTTTGTTATAGGGTCTGTAAGTCTCGTCATATGACCCTCGAGAATTCACGATAAAATTGAAATTCGAGAAATGTTTTCACCAAAATGTGACGTCGCGGTATTATGACGTTGGACTTTTTATTGTTTGAAACGTCATATATTGTCGTGAAAAATGTAACTTCCGGATACAACTTTTGTACCCGGAAGTTCCAAAATTAAACGAGACTTACAGACCCTATTCCTGACAGTTGGGATTTTTATGAATAAATTTAATAAAAAAAAATCATCAGTCAACTCCTCAAATAAAAGACTTTTCAAATATCCGCTCTACTATAATCAATATTTCATATGATACAGATTATCCAGAACTGATAAAATAAACCGATATAGGAAGGTTTAAGATGAGCGCATTTAAAGCCTACAGTAAAAGACTGGCTTTGAGCTTGTTTGGCCATTTCGATCTAAAAACCACCTGACAGAATTCGTAAAGACAATGTAAGATAATATGAGGAAGGCTCAGCCTTGAATGCCAGCGAAGAAATTCCAGACTTTTACCCAGCTTTACTATTAATGCTAGTATAGTGATTAATAGTGATTAATCTGGACAAGGACGTAATCTCATTATAAGTCCTAGCTGCAGAACCGTAGCTCTTATGGTTCTTGTGCTGATTTTTTGCATGATTCTGCATGATTTTTTTTTCTCAGAAAAATTCTGCATGATTTTTTTTTTTTTCAGAAAAAGGGGTTCCGACCCTCGAAACCTCTTCTGGGTCTGCTAATGGACCGTTACAGTATAAATAAGTGTTTATTAAAATACTGACAAGTAATGACTATGACTATTTAGTAGGATGACAAGTACCATAGATGGAGCATATAATTCGTGTACTTTTGGAGGACCTGGTGCTACCTACATTTTATGAGGGTTCACACTAATCGGAGTGATTCAGTTTTGTGTTGTTTTGTTTTTTTTTTTGTGTTTTTTTTTCGTTGTTGTTGTTTATTTGTGTTGTCTGTGTCTGTTTTCTTCTGTTTCCGTGGACCAAGTGATAAATGAAGCGCCAATACTTGGTTAGTAAACATAGAGTAAGCATTTACTTAAATAGGTTCCTGCAACCTAGGGATTTGAATGCATGTACATTGTATATCCTTAAACATACCTCCAGATCCCATAACAAGGCCCAGTAGGTAATGTGATGCAGAATAGAACTATAATAACATATAAATGCGTGAAAGGCTGTTCCTTGAGAAATATTTTATCATCAGTTGTTTTCATATTGTCACCATTTTAGAGAGTGGCACAATTAAACATGTTCTCTGTAGATTATGGAGTAAAGAATCGATATACTCTAAGAATTTGAGACCGGCCATTTAACTTGTAAAAGGGGGGGGGGGTATGTTTTATTTTTTCTGGACTGATTTTTTTTTTAATTTTTCTTTGCACCAACAAAATAATTTTTTTTTCAAAATAAGAATATTTTTTTGGGGACATTTCAGATTTTTTTTTTCATCATAATCAATATTCATAAGACATTTATTTTTGTCTACTAATCGAGTCAAAAGGTTTCAGGGCAAACGATTTATAGGCAGTTGATATATAGAAAACGATTGACTTATTTTTCAAATTAAAGGGTACCCATCCCAAAACGAATTATCTTTTTGGTATGAATAGTACACCTTCTCCAAGCTTTCTCAACTTGTATACCTTTCAACTTTTGAAAATTACCATTCCGGAGGTTTGTCAAAATTTTCAATGATTAAAGGACAAAAATAAAAATCTGAGGGTCGGATTTTTTTGTTTTTTTTTGTTTTTTGTTTTTTGTTTTTTTTTGTTTTTTTTTTTTTTTGGCAAATTTGAAAAAAAATAAGTGTTACGTCTTGTGTGCAAGACTTGACAGTTCAACTCAAGTCCCTTAATACACTACAATTTAGAGGAACATATCGAAATTTATATTCAGCCTTATTATATCACAATTCGTGACACGAATCACCAACAAATATATCACGCTTCTGCAGAGCGCATTGCAATCTCAACTTTGATATACGTAGTTGTCGGTCCTGGAACTGAGGTATTACATTTCCTGTGTAGCATTTAGCAGACGCCAAGATGTCTTCATATTTGAGGATTGTCAATTTTCACAATTCGTGTGTTTTGTTGGCATGTGGTGTCTTTGGTCTTCCGTCTTTTGGTGTTCTTGCTTTTCCCTTGTCTCTGGACTTTGATTTGTGTAATCTTGTGCTTTGTTCCTTCGGTATTCTACTGCCGTTGTTTTATTTGAGCATTATGTTATTTAAAAGCAGATGCCATTTAATTTTGAAAGTTTCCAGTCAACAGCATCACAAAAGGCCAGTGTTTAAATAAAGGGAAATGGCATATTATTTCATTTTCAAGGTAAGACATTATCTCATTCGTAATTTCATTTTCAGAGAAGTTTATTGGAGTTATTGTATTTCACTGTGATAGGCTTGGAACGTACATTGAAGCCTTGTTAGGAACGACCAAAGACTGAGTCTGCAGTCTGTCACGGAGGATAAGCGCCAAAAAGACCATTCTGCTCTCTTTTCGTCGACGTTTTAAAAATTGCTAACAGTGGGTCAAAAGGCATTTCTCCCCGGGCTCATGAAGAGGCACTGATAAGTCAAAAGAAATTTAAAGTTGAAAGTAATAACAGCCTGTGAAACCCTATGTTCCAGGTAAATTCCAGGTTATTTTCAAACCGTTTGAATGGAGGAAAGGACTCTAGGAGATATTTTAATTAATAACATATTTCTATACCATGATAACGCTCTGATGAAAAAAAAACAACTTCTAAACAGCTGAATGGCAATGTCGCGGTTCATCGTCAATGTCACCATGACGACACGAGCTAGTTTCCGGTTGAGCGGATTGCCGTTATGGTGACCTCGTGAAATGGAAAGGAAATCAGAAGGGAATTTTTTGGCGTTGAAACTCGAGACATTTGATTTAAATAATCGGGTTTTTTAGCAATCTATTACGGGTTGACTGGGTAACAAAAAGTAAAAAAATGTATAAGCAAACTGATTCTCGTTATGTTGAGAGATAAAATTAGCCAATGAATGAAGTAGATTTTGTTATGTGAGCGTTTGGTCATACAAAAAGGTCAGGTGATAGGCAGAAAAAATCAAAGGCACCAATATATATCTTTGGATGACATTCTTACCATTAGTACCAGCTTCGCTGGCATATCAAGTTGTTTTTAAGACCGGAACTAACATGCAGAAATAAAACTTATATACATTTCAATTATTTTCGTCATTTACAGGGAATTTTGGAATGGAACTTATTTTTTCAAGCATATGATGCATACACAAGAAAGGATCAGGTTCGTATTAAAGTTCAAAGGCCCGGTCACACTTCAACTGAATTGTCTTTTTCCGAAAGAAAATACCATTTGTAAATACCACTGCAGTTGTAGCAACGGTGTATAGTAAGGTTTATCGGTAATTTGTATGAATTTCCGTCGATCTACAGATACTGCATGATAATCTTACTATCATCAAACTAGTCATTATCAAGAAATTATCGGGTCACTGTGAGGGCGTCACGTGAAGTTTTGGTAATGTGATGTTCTTTGTCGTATTAATATGTGCAATGAAGAATTCATATGAAATAAATCAACTGTGCTAAAATAGGAATTTAAGATTAAGACATATTATGAAAAAATCATGATCATTTTGTGAGCTATCGCTAAAGAAATATAATACATTTTGTTTTTGATACCTACTTTATTACGGCGTAACTAATCAAGCTTGCCTCAATGGCTCACTTGAAGCTGATAACAATGAAGTCCGTGTCAAAACCAAAATGTCCTATATTTCATATTCATCATGCTTTTGATTTTCCTACTTGGGGTAGCTTAGTTTCATTTATTGAACAAATGCCTAAATTTTACACTATGATTATTTGTTGACAGCAGATTTATTAATTCATCCAAAGTCATTGTTAATGTTGACATTTACAATGTAAGGATATGGAGTAAATTGACATGAGACAAAATTCTGCGAATGCACGGTAAAGCCAAGCAATAGAAAAACTTTTATTGTTGTCTCTCATCTTGAAGTAACCCTGAGGCCCCAACAATGAGCTTAGCCAATAAATCATAGGTAAGCCCCTAGCAACGGTAATGTCGTAAAAAGTTGAACAGCAGTGGTAAGATTGTATGGCCCTAAGATTCGGAAAACACTTTGGCTTTTGGAGTAAAATGGAATAAAAAAGATAACAGGAAACACCTACAATGGCCGAAAAACATAGCCACATGCCAGAAAGTAAATAGGAACTGCAGAGAAAAACCCACAATAAAAATACAAAAGACAAACATAAACAACGATAGGAACTCGGGACAGCCGGACTTGGTACCGGCACTAGCAAAAGCCAGCGGTAGGGTTAAACCGGTAAACCGGTAAAACCTGAATAACTGTCGTTTTTTTATGAACTGACAATACAAGCCTTTTGAAAACTCATATGTCCCCACTTCCGTTTCGGCATTAAGATACAATAAAACAGTTCCGGTTATCAAGCCAACATCTGATCTATGGCTACACTCGTTTTCATACACTCTCCCCCTTATTACATGTACGTAAGTAAGTATTTTTATTTATAGTAGGATAAGAAATATTTACAATATAACAATAAAATATGAGCCCACATGGTCTTTTCCACCGACTGATGTATACATTAATTATAACACACAAATACAAACATAAAAATCATAGCACATGCACACAAGTACATACAAGCAAAAACAAAGTATATGAAAAGAAGCACTAGCAGAATAAGCGATAAAAAACATATAGCATTAGCAACTAAAATAAGCAATAAAACACATACAATGTACATAAAACTAAATTAAAATAGCTAAAACATAATACATAATATTGAAATATCACTATGCTGGTGTGATTGAAAGCTTCAAAATATAAACTTAGCAGAAAAAAGGTGCAGGTTTGGAGCAGCAAGAAAATTTACTGTCTACATGAGGAAAATTTACAATTTTCAGTAAGCACCAATCTGAAATAAAATTTCTAAAATTGCTGAAAGAAGAAAGATTTCTAGCTTCATCCGGTACTAAATTCCAAGGTCTTGTTGCATCATAAGTTAAATCCCCTAAACACAGGCCGTAATATTGTTTATATTCAATATTTGGATTACAAACTAACGTTACTATTATGTCAACATCGCGTCCTGGAAATGTTAAGCTATGTCTTGTTAGTCAACTCATGTTATCGTACCGTAAACGACCGATGATAACCGGAAGCAAAGGATTTTCGTACTCCTTATTGACGTTGGAGTTCCAACCAAGGAAAAGGTAACAAAATTTTATGGAAAGGGATTTAGAAACCAGAAGATTCTCTGAATGTAAAATTTAACTTTGAAACTTGGAATATTTACCGATGACATATTATTTTTGTGTATTATCAACAGGTTCCTGTTAAGAAATTGACAATCATTATAACAGATATAAACGATAATGCTCCTAGATTCGATCATGAACTGTATGAAGTTAATGTAAAAGAGGTAATAAGTATTAATTCTTTAATAAAAAAGAACATATTCAACTTCAATTATTGAAATACAACATTCTCTTTTATCATTGATTGTCATAATAGTAATCACATCGTACCATTATAGTTAAGTATTAAAGAGTTTGCTAACTAAAAACTGTTGCATTGGTATATAAATCGTATGCAAGTTTCGTTTCCAAATAGACATTTTCACCATAAGCCGAAACCGAAACCGAAACCAATTTAACTTGAATAATATTCAACCTTTAAAAGCGTTTCTATGATATAAATCATTCTTGCATAAGTCTTTGAACTATATATAATATCCTTTTACAAACTTTTTATTCTTTTCGAGGAGTAAGTTTATACGTCTAAGCGATAGCTAGGACAGTGCATAATTCAACATTTGTGAAATAGTATATTAGTACTGATGTTTTGACATTCAATTTGTCTTCGTGTGTATGTAGTGGCATTTTGGTGGCCGGATATATATCTGGATAAGGATGCTATAAAATATGGATTAATTGATCCTATACGTCCATAGAAACAATAGTTTTTTTTAAGAGATTGCAATACACTAGTAGGTATATGGCAAGCCAAATTCGACAAAAATACGTAATTTTTTAAATAAACAATTAATATTTAAAACAATTCATTTATAAATAAATATTTATAATTCAATTGTCAACATTCATAATTTTTATTCTTTTCGAGGAGTAAGTTTATACGTCTAAGCGATAGCTAGGACAGTGCATAATTCAACATTTGTGAAATAGTATATTAGTACTGATGTTTTGATATTCAAATTGTCTTCGTGTGTATGTAGTGGCATTTTGGTGGCCGGATATATATCTGGATAAAGATGCTATAAAATATGGATTAATTGATCCTATACGTCCATAGAAACAATAGTTTTTTTTAAGAGATTGCAATACACTAGTAGGTATATGGCAAGCCAAATTCGACAAAAATACGTAATTTTTTAAATAAACAATTAATATTTAAAACAATTCATTTATAAATAAATATTTATAATTCAATTGTCACCATTCATAATTCATTAATTATTATCTATGATTAAAAAGAAATATTATTCTACTTAATTGCAAATATCTATGAATGGAAAATCAATATCAATAAAGGAATTTTTAATATTAATAATAAATAACTTAATACCGAAGTTACTGTGAATTTACTTTCTGTATATGCAATAAATGAATTATTAATATTAATAAATGGATCATTAATATTAATAAATGGATTATTAATATTAATAAATGGATCATTCATAAAAAAAACGAATTATTAACATTTATAAATGAATTATTGATATTAATAAATCCATTGTATATATCTGTAAATGATTCGTAAATTTTGTAAATTATTAATATTAATAATAAATAATTAAATTCCGAAGTTACTGTGAATTTACTTTCTGCATATGCAATAAATTAATTATTAATATTAATAAATGGATTATTCATATT
Organism: Modiolus philippinarum; assembly: GCA_002080025.1. Taxonomy (NCBI): domain Eukaryota; kingdom Metazoa; phylum Mollusca; class Bivalvia; order Mytilida; family Modiolidae; genus Modiolus; species Modiolus philippinarum. The sequence continues at coordinate 20,550 of MJUU01006549.1, forward strand.
AATAAATGAATTATTAACATTTATAAATGAATTATTGATATTAATAAATCAATTGTATATATCTGTAAATGATTCGCTTATATTAATAAATGAAGTATAAATAGTTATTAATGAAGTATAATAAACATTTATAAATGAATTTTGAATAGAGAAAATAAGCCAAAATTTTAGATTTAGAAATCATCGTTTACATTTATAATTGATTTATTTATTTTAATGAATGAATAACACATATTTATAAATAAACTATCAATATTAATTAATTAATTGTAAATATTATTGGGATTCACAGATGAATTATAAACATTTATAATGAATTGTTAACATTTATACATGAATCAACGATTAACTATAAATATTTATAATTCATTTGCTAATATTTTTATTGAATCATGAATAATAAAAATTGATTTACTTATATTTATAATTCATTGCAAATTTTTGCTATTCATTTTTTAATGTTTACAATTCAATTTTATACATTTATAAATATAAAAAGAACAATTATAAATATCAAGAATTAATTAATTACTATTTATTATTCTTCCTCTTTTATGAATATTTATAATTCATTTATTAATATTAACAAATCATTAGTACATTTTTAATTAACTTATTAATATTAATATTTGGTCTATTAATATTTACATTTAAATCATAAATTTAAATAATTCTTTTTCGATTATTACTATTGATAGATGAATTGTTTATATTAACAATTGAATTCTAACTATTATCAATTAAATCATAAACATTTAAAAATTAATTGTAAATATTGGCAATGCATTATAGATTATTATAAATATTGATAAATCAAGTATTTTTTTCATTTTTGTTTGAATTATAAATTTTAGCAATTCATTATAAATATTAATAATTCATCTGTTAATAAAAATTAATATTTACACTTGATTTATTAATAATCATAATTAATTTATTATGTCTAATTCATTTATAAATATTAACAAATCAATTATAAACATTTGTGATGTCTTTATTTCTGCTTATTTCTTATATTTAAATTCAACATAAATATTTAGACTTCATTTATCAATATTAATACTTCATTTATTAATATTAGGAAATCATTTACAAATATTTCTGATTCATTTATTAATTTTAATAATTCATTTACTGATATTTACAATTCAATATAAAAATAATGTTTTTTTTTAATTTAGAAAAAATAATTAATGAATTATGAATATTGACAATTAAATTATAAATATTTGTAAAGAAATTATCTTTTATATTCAATTTTTATATTAATAAATCACATATATTTTTTGTTCAATTTTGCTTGCCATAAACCTACTAATGTATAGCAAAATCTGAGAAAAGACTTTTGTTCAAATGGACCTGTATGATCAATGAATCCGTATGTTATAGCATCTATATCCTGATTTTAGAAATATATCCGGCCACCCGATTGCCATTCCATACACACTATCAAAACATAAAAACTTATGTACCATTTCACAAATGTTAAATTATGCGCTGCACTATCGCTTGGACGTATATTTTTACTCCTCGAAAAGAATAAAACCTTTGTAAATGGATAATCTATATATTTCAAAGACTTATGCAAAAATGATTTATAGCACAGAAACCCTTTTGAATGTTGAATATTATTCAATTTAAATTGGTTTCGGTTTCGATCTCGGCTTATGGTGAAAATGTCTAATACGAAAGCACAAAAATGCAATCCTATGTTTTCATAGTGCTTAGACTAAAACAGTTCTTGACTTTTGTAGCGTTCTTAATCACGCTTTGTCTCTGTTATTTTATCTCCATTTGTGTGATATCTGATTGAAGTTTTGATTTAAGAAATATTTCCCCTGTTCTTTGCTTTGGCATTAGTTTGCTGATGTATGTCTTCCTTTGATGTTTATAGGTATTTGTAAATCAAATGTGTAAGGTAGGTAAATTGCACTATGATCTCTGAAGTAAATAGATATAAGTAAATCCATGGTAAGAGATTTTTTCAATACAGGAGTTTGTCTTTTATTGCAGTGTGGAGTTGGTAAAACAATTCCCCATGGTAGAGATGTATGCTCTTTATTTTTCTTAGATATGATTTACTTGTACATGAGATAATATCTCATGTGTACACTTTGTTCAATTACTATTATCTAAATTTATGCAAATTCTAAAACCTAAGGATTAACTCCCTCCATCGTAGTTTTGTCCTTGGCAATATTTGATATTACTGATTATTCGGATTTCGTTTGGTTTTATGCATTTTAAACATTTTTTGAAAATATGGATTTCCTTTGTTTGGGTTCTAGTGTTGCTGATTAGGAATCAATTTCCGAAATGGCCATACAGCTAATTATACCCCCCGCAAACGAAGTTTTGGGGGGTATATGGGAATCACCATGTCTGTCCGTCTGTCCGTCCCCTTTCGTGTCCGGAGCAGAACTTATGTACCGTAGCACCTAGGATTATCAAACTTGGTGTGTGGATGCATCATGGGAAGACAATGTGTTGCGTACCAAATTTTGGTCACTGTGACCTTGACCTTGACCTTTGACCTTTGTAATAGTAAAACCATGTGCATTTCGTGTCCGGAGCAGAACTTTTGTACCGTAGCACCTAGGATTATCAAACTTGGTGTGTGGATGCATCATGGGAAAACGATGTGTCGCGTACCAAATTTAGGTCACTGTGACCTTGACTTTGACCTTTGACTTTTATGATAGTAAAACCATGTGCATTTCGTGTCCGGAGCAGAACTTTTGTACCGTAGCACCTAGGATTATCAAACTTGATTTTTGGATTCATCATGGGAAGACGATGTGTCGCGTACCAAATTTAGGTCACTGTGACCTTGACTTTGACCTTTGACCTTTATGATAATAAAACCATGTGCATTTCGTGTCCGGAGGAGAACTTTTGTACCATAGCACCTAGGATTATCAAACTTGGCGTGTGGATGCATCATGGGAAGACAATGTGTCGCGTACCAAATTTAGGTGACTTTGACCTTACTTTTGACCTTTGACCTTTATGATAGTAAAACCGTGTCCGGAGGAGAACTTTTGTACCGTAGCACCTAGGATTATCAAACTTGGTGTGTGGATGCATCTTGGGAAGACGATGTGTCAGGTACCAAATTTAGGTCACTGTGACCTTGACTTTGACCTTTGATCTTTATGGTAGTAAAACCGTGTCCGGAGCAGAACTTTTGTAATGTAGCACCTAGGATTATCAAACTTAGTGTGTGTATGCGTCATGGGAAGACGATGTGTCGCGTACCAAATTTAGGTTACTGTGACCTTGACTTTGAACTTTGACCTTTATGATAGTTAAACCGGAGCAGAACTTTTGTACCGTAGCACCTAGGATTATCAAACATGGGAAGACGATGTGTCGCGTACCAAATTTAGGTCACTGTGACCTTGACTTTGACCTTTGAACTTTATGATAGTAAAACTGTGTCCGGAGCAGACCTTTTGTACCGTAGCACTTAGGATTATCAAACTTGGTGTGTGGATGCATCATAGGAAGATGATGTGTCACGTACCAAATTTAGGTCACTGTGACCTTGACTTTGACCTTTGACCTTAATGATAGTAAATCCTTGCTCATTTTGTCCCGAAAGCTTGGTTAAATCAGGTTTGTATCCAACGAATTATATATTATTTAATGTATTTCCCTTTAAATGAAGTACATGTACCAGATATGAATTGATTGGAATAATTTCAGTCCTGACAGGCTTTATTTCTGTTAGATTTACTTTCCAATTACCATGTTGCTAAAGGTCAAATTTGAAAATGACATGCCATGGTACTCAAATGCAGTTGCGGGGGATATTAGTCTGGCTTTGCCGACAGCTCTAGTTAAAATCATTGCAGTTGGAGTAAACATGTGTTATGGTCTCATGTTCATTTACTCCATATCCTTTCGTAAAATAAGAAGAAACCGTACATTGGTTAAAACGCAATTCTTTTTAATTACACGAGGTATAGTTGTGATATTTATTTATTGATATCGTTTGAAAAATTTCATTAGTGGAGAACTGATCACATGAGCCACTGTATTTTGAGAGATTGACTAGATAAATTATATCAAAAAGTTGTGTCGCATGTTACTTAAATATGCATATGGCAAGTTTGTATGGATGTTGCTTTATTCATTTGATGAATTTTGTGAAGAATCAATTACATGTACATGTATATATTATACACACTGTAATTATATTATAGTGTTTTAACTTCTGAATATTCATATTTGAAATATTTCATTTGTATCTTGCATCTAATTATTTAGAAATGGATAAAAATGACCTTTTCGGTGTTTCTGTAAATTAATAATATAACAAGTGTGGACTATGAATGAGGTCGATACGATGTTATATCGACCTGGAAAAGCATATCGACCTCCGATTTCATCCTCGGTCGATATGCTTGCCCCAGGTCGATATAACACCGTATCGACCTTCATCCTCGGTCGATATAACATCGTATCGACCTCATACACAAACTATAATAGTATTGAGTTTTTAGTACTTTTTTAAGATCTCCATACTTCGCATTTTTTCCGTAGTGTCAAGGTCGAATGCTTACGATATTTTGTTTCAGTGTAATTTAATTGTTTCTTCCTTTATCACGTCAGAATATACCCTTCTGCCATAAACGAACATCTGATACAAGCGTCCAAAAAGAAAAAGGTCCGAATAAATAAGGGCATTCTAAACATTGGTTTCCAAACCCGAAAAAATAACGTCAGCAAACAGTTCTTTTTGTAAAAAACAAAATAGTCTTTATGACAACATTTACAACAATTTCAGGATTTCTGGACCATTGAACACACAAGGTGGACACCCATTAGCCTGCTTCTTGACATGCACAGTGGATTTCTAGCTTCTAACATATCTTAAAAAAAAAGCAAGACATCCGCAAAACAATTGAATGCTCGTGTTCGGTCTACTAACCAAATTGGGGCGATCTTAGTAACTCTGCTGAACTCGAGGTGTGTTCCGAATATTTTTGACAAGTCAAAAATATCTTGAAGAGATCGTGTGCATTATATGTCGAGAACAGGTCGGGAATCAATCGGGGTCTGATCGAGGTAGTCGTGAAGAGGTCAAAAAGGGATCGGCCTTGATCGAGTTTCAAACTTTTCTCCGATCATGCCGATTTCTACCCGTTTTAACTCATTTGCTTCTCGATTTATGCCGAGTCTATTCGACCACTCAAGACCTTTACTCGATATAACACGTGACATGTCATTTTTTCACAATATCGCAACATGAGGCTTTCATGAGCCTCAGTGTCTCACTAGGGCCTTATATCAGTTTTCAAAGGAGCCATCCAATGGCTTTCAATGACTATTGTGATCAAGTTTGGTTGATGATCATCTTTGATATGATGAGAATCTGCCGGATACTATCTCAAGTAGGGACCAGCCAAGGACTACTTTTTTCAATTCTGGCCAATTGGCAAAGCAGTTTCAGAGTAAAAGATCTTCGAATGCCTAAGTAAGGTCGAATATCAAATTATGTTCCCTGTTGGACTGTATGTAGACAAGATAGATACTATTTGAAATTGGAACATCCTTGGACTATTTTGACTGGTGTTGGCTGCAATTGGTCCAGTGAAAATCCTTCTGGTACAATGTTTAACTTTGTCCCCTTTGGCGGTCATCTTGCATCAGCTGACAATATGGCAGATACTATTTTGAAAAAGGCCAATCATTTGGCAATCGTAATAAATTTGGTCTAATTGGCTTAGGGGTTTCAGAGGTAACGTTAACCCGGATAATCCAGTCGTTATATTCCACTCACTACGATCGCTTCATTAACGCCTGGATGCATACACTATCAAAACTCGTCAATCGGATGTGGTTTATTGCTATGAATTGTGGGAATAAAATCGTCTGAATTTTACGATAATTAATTGTACATGTACATGCTGAGTTAGCGGGTCTACAATAAACATATCAGACACTCTATGATAATTGAATTTACACATGTCTAATATCAATTTTGTGCTGGTCACAACAAAGAATTAAAAGAAAATTAAATAATTACAATATTTTGAATGGAATATCAAATTACATCGTGTATAAACTTTGTTAATGTATTATGTTTTACAATTATTGATGGTTTTAATAAACATTTATATTTCTTTTTTATTTCTATAATATACTCAATATTTTTATACTGAACTTCAGTTTTGACGTATTCAAAACGGGATGATGTGTATTCTTATATTTCGCAGTTATGGTATGGAATATAAAATTGCATTCCAATATATTATTTCTAGACTGTGTACAACATCTTACAATTATTATTTCTATCGAATACACATTAATATTTGACCAGATCGTGTCGTTTTTAAAACATTAAAAATTTATTGTAAATTTAGCATATATTCCCCTTGTTTTAAAACCTTTTCATTATTTGTATTTTGAATTTAAGACATTTTTATATTTTAATAAATAATCATACATTTAAAAACGTCTATAACTAGCGATATTTGCTACTGCGCAAACTCCGAGGACAAAGCAATCAGATTGGCTGTCTGAGCTGGACAGCAGACTGACGCGTTTTTTGCACTAGGTGAGTTCAAGCCCTCGAAGAAGCAGAGAATCGGATACGGAGAGGGATTGAATTATTCGAGTTAAGGTAACGTTTGAATGAGCCAATTTAAAACAATATTCCCAGTTGGCGGTTATATTTGATTAGAAACGGACATGGCGTTTTTTTCGCATTGAACCAATCGAGGACTATCTCCGGGTAGAATATATCTGAATGCAAAGTTCATGGACAACGGACACAAAATACTGACAAAAGCTAACCTGGTTATATCAGGATTGTAGAAAAGAATATCAGATTGTGCATGCTACTAGTAGAATTAATCGTTGACGTGCAGAGGGCTTAAATTCAATCGACTTGCTATGCTGACAGATTTGAAATTGAATCAAAGATGTACCCATTAAACACATTCCAAAAACAGATTCACTCTAGAATAAAATAGTGTTTCCTCCGAGCAGGTTGGTACTCTTATCACAAGATTTGATTCAAGCTAAATGACATATGAAAAATGCGATTTTGAACATTTGTAACATGAACTAGAAGATAAAAAAAAATCTTTTAGATTTTGCACTGGGCAAATAATGTACCCAACGGGATGCCGCTTGCCATTTTCACTTTCTAAAAAACCGGAGTTTTCTACAGAAAGCAAGGTTGAAGCTATACACTGAAACTATCGTAAACCTTGTTACCACACGTATCATGTGATGATATGTTTTTGGTTTATATATCAGATTATTCCTTCATTGTCACAGGAAAATCGCACAGTCGCATTCTGAAAGATCTGCTAATATGCGAACATTCATTCCTCTATAATGATAACTTTGAAGCATCTGTGTCAGATCCGCCTTTATTGCTACTCTAGATCTATCACAGTTATCATCTTTTCCTTGAAGCATCATCCACATGGGCCACAAATGTTGCTGCTCTACCACCATGCTGAACTGTTCCCTGAATTTTCACGTACTAACAGGACAAAACTCGAGCACAATCGAACATTTCACGATCTTCTCCCGACCAGGTCTAGTTAATCAAACACAAATCGGGCTATGATCTGGCTCAATCTGACAAAGTCTGGTTGATCGAATGAGAGTCGAGCATAAGTCGTAAGGGAATCGTAAAGAAATCGAAAATGGTCGAGTGTTAGTCGTGTAAATAAATCGGTTTAAGGTCGAGTGGACATCGTGAGCTAGCTTGATCAATGGGTTTTATGACGTTGATCGGGATAAAACAGCATGGTCGAGTTGATCGAGTTGGTCTGATCGGCGGTGTAAATCTAACATCAAATAAGGTCAACATTTGACCTTGCAGTACAGATAAGGGTTATTACAAGTTTCACGTGTAGTAGGTCGATTCTGGGCATTAAAAAGACCAAACTCGTCTAGGGTTCAGGTGGTTTATTAGCCATGAAAATAAACACTGAAATAACAATTTATAAATAATTAACAACAATATCACATGTAGAAAAAATGAGAAAAATAGAGTACTATATAACATGGTAAATGTATCTGACATTTCAAAAGTACTTTAAATTAAAATCTTATATAAACTATAATGATATCTGAATATCCTACAAATTGTATACTAATCTCAACAACATTTGCAGGCAATGCTTTAATCGATACATTTCTAGATATGTGTACAATATGTTTAATATGAAGAACAAACTGTGCACACGCAAATTTTTTTTCGGTGAACATATAGATAATTGTAATTTCACATGTTCGGTATGTCTCATTTCAATACATTTACAACAATATCAATATCTAGCATTAAAAATATTCATCAATTATAAAATGTTTTTGTTGTCAACAATATATTTTCAATATAAATAGAAGACTAATTAAGTCTAAACAATTGAAATTGTCAACTACATGAATTAAGGAGGAGATTACTCCAGTGCCGTATAAAAATAGCACACTACTGACAGATACAAATAAGTCGTCTGCACAAAAATGCTTACCACTTGTGGAATGTGTCTTGTGGCCAGGAAAAGAATAGCACAGCATACAATTTCATCTACATTATACAACTAGTACATCAAAGTGGTCCTGTAAACAAAATTACAACATCTATACACAGTGCATCTATACTACAGGACTCAACAATACGTAAAGACATACTGTATACAAAATATACACCATTTAAATGATTACTACGATCGATAATACAAACTAAAATATAAGACCTAAGTAATTAATTAAATTACACTTTCAAATGACTGTCTCGTCTGTTCAACCGTGAACTTGATCAAGCCGAGAAAATGAAATATTCTCGATAAAATATGTACATATCATGCCTGACTGAAGTAGCGGCATTAACTTTATTAAATATTCAACCTAGCTAATGTTATTCTCACTCTGTTATTGGACGTGCGAACTAAAAAGGGGGGGTGAGACGAAGAATAAATGAAGTACCGTTTTACATATTAAAGTGAACAAAAATAATGTTAATAGTTAGAAAGAAAGTTAAACTTACAGTCATCAGTCAAAAGGTAAAGTTCCAGTGGTCAAGCATGGGTATTCAACAAGTCATTTCCATAAACAATTAGACTCAAATGTGGCGTGTGTCTAGCTCAGTGCCCAATTATGTTCTGCCCCAAAACACAGAAAGAAAATCTAACCGCCAAAGCCTCTTAACCAATAAAAACCTTCTATTTCAAAAATAAATAACCTTGTGATCAATAAATAGCCAAACATGTACGAATAAAGTTACTCGTGACGTTTTCAAAGGGAAAATATCCCTGGACAAAAATACTCTACAAATTTAATTAGTAACCCGTTTCAAATATGAATTTTAAATAATAATTTAATTGAATGAATGACTTTATTTGCAAAAAGCATATAAACATGCTATAGCAATATATAATACATATACATAATTATGACGCAATGACTGACATCAGAGAACAAAAGTAAATGAGTTATATGGAATTAAGTAATAATAAAATTTCTAATTTTCCACGCAGACCTCAAATAGTTACATAATCTAAATATAAGCCGCTTTTTTGAGGATTTCAAAATACCTTCAAATTTATATGTATTAGGCCATGCACAATAATATCGGGGTAAAAATTTGTTTCTGACAACTCTGTAGGCTGGACATACTAACAAAAAATGATATTCGTTTTCGATCACATGCATATTACAACACACACACAAACGCTGCTCTCTTGGTGTGTTGTTAAAACGACCTAACTCAATGTTAAGTTTGAGAGTACTACTTCGTAGTTTAGACAAAATATTGACATCACTAAAAAAGTTTAAATAATTTTCCATACTAAATTCAATTTTAATATTTCGATATACACATAACTTCTCGCTTTCGTTTAAGGATAACATCCATTGTTGAAGATATTGATCAGAAATTCGCTGTTTCATAGTATCTAACGAAATGTTGGCTGCATCTTGTGAGTTCCATACGAAGTTAAATCCAAGATCGAATAATAAATCCCGCACTGTCGAAACCCAGTTAGTTTTTCCACGGTTAGCATCGTTATATAACAACAAATATACGTCATAATTAATTAATAAGCAAACAAATACTAAATTACATGATATGAATAAGTGATTAAAATAACTCTCTGCTACACACGCACTTTCCTGATAATTTGAATGCCCTAATTGCAAATGTGCTATCTTGTCCGTCGAATATTGATCAAATGCAAACTAATGGCATTAAAAGGACAAAAGTTTGCATCGCCTTAATCTGTCTTTTGTCTACCAGGTAGCTTCCTGCAAAGACGTATAATTTTGACATTTTGAGCGTTAGCTTCTTTCGTTAGTGCATAAATCTCCAAACAACTTGTGGTTATACACACTGGCTATTGATTTAGTAATACCAATTATTGTCAGGACCTACATTTGCTTCGTATTAGGGTCCGCCCACTATGCAATTTTTTGTGGAAAAGGTAATTTTTGTCTATTCTATACAGATATTTCCTGATGGTATGAATGACTCACGTACTCTCAAACAGCTTCCCGAGCCAACCAAGGTTTATTGAAATCCGTGTGGATTTGCGACGCCGTTTTAGAGTACGTGTGTCATATCCCATCACACAAAAAATTTGCATAGTGGGCGGACTCACAATCTAAGACTAGCAATCCGGCAAAATTTGAAAGAAATCTGAGCAGTAGTTTATGAGGCATTGCATCCAAAAGATCTGACATTCTATAGTATTGTTAAATACTTAAGGTAGATCGGTAGTCTTCCGCCATTTTGAATTTGTTATTAATGCTGTTATGGTATTATCTGCTTTTTAAATATGCAAATATTTTTATTTGTAATGAATCAATCAATATTATATCCATAATACAAAATGCAAAGGACCTACATGGACTTGATTTCACATGTCTTTATCTTATTAGCCGAGGTATGGTAACTTGATAATTACATAAATGGGAAGAAGATTTTTGAAAAAGGGAGATAATCTGATAAAAATATTTTACAAAGATATCACTATGAAAATTCAAATTTTACAAATTATATGGAAAACAAAGTCGGTGACCCCCATTTTTCTTTATATTTTCTGAAAGTATGTTCAAAGGGCTAACATATGAGTAAAATACAAAGAAATCTATGGAATAGTTTTAAAGAAAACAACCAAATACCTGTTTTTCCCTATATATCCATTAGAAATATTTGATTATTTTGATATCATTTATTTTAAAAACAAGCACGGTGACCCCCCTTTTTTATTATTTTATTTCAATGCTCATATAATAAGGAAACTTTCCTGAGAATATAAAGAAAATCTATGGAAATAAAATTTGGAGTACCCATCTACCTTAAAGTCATAACTCCTAAAATATTTGACGAATCTAAATGATGTGATGCGTACTAGTACATATATTGATTAACAATTCAGAATGAATTTCAACAAGTGGTTTCTAAGGAGTTGCGTCCACAAGATTTGCCATTGCATAACAATGGAAATATTCAATGTCCCCTAACATTTACAAAATTTGTCTAATCAAAATGGCGATGCGATATGATCTCTTACTTTTGGTGATATACAATCCTGTAAAATGAGAATGAGATCCGACCAGATGTGTCTTAGGAGTTCCTCCCACAGAGGTGTTACATACGGACGGATGGACGGACGGACGGAAACACCGACACAGACCATTAGTTGTGCGGTGGGAGACAATAAAAACAGTACCGTCAGTCTAAATAAAGAAAAATCTAAAGACGATGACAGCATCGGAAGCTCAAAAACACAAAAACACCACTTAAATACAGCACAGAAAAAAATCAGGATATACACATATAGATTAACAACACAAACCCGACCATTGTTGAGATTATCTGCACCGCTAAAGTAAGGATGTCCTGAATCTTATTATATCCATATTTCAATTTTTTGAAATATTTTAAATTATTGGATTTGTATCATTCAAATTTGTTTAACTCGGGCACTTTATACTATTTACGGGTCCATGGTTTTACTTCTTTTATCATTGTTGAAAAAATATTTAAGTGTTCGTTCGGAAAAAAACTTACAGAAGATATTTCACTTGAATCTGTGTGAAAAAAAATCTGATGACTACTTTAACAATGAAAAAATATAGAGTAAACGCACATGAGACAAAGTCCCTACGTATTCTGGCAGGATATACCTCTCAAAACTTGTTTTTCACTATCCATTAAATACAAAACATCACAAGCGTGTTAAGCTTCTCGTAGGTAATGCCAGGCATTATAACTGTTGCCACTCCCTAAAACACAACCATTTTTTATTTTAGTCGAACTATAAAAGAGTCAGCTGTTCTTATTCTTATATCATAATTATTCATTTAGGCATCAAGTGTGGCCACTCACTAAAACTCAAACAATATTACCCATGGCTTGCTAATTATATTCGAGACAGAGATCAAAAAGTAATGATTAAGAATTATTTATCGGATAATGGGAAAATTAATGGTGGTGTTCCACAAGGGTCTGTTTTAGGGTCCCTTTTATTTTTAATCTATATCAACGATATTGTTGACAATACCGAAAGCATGTCTCGCTTATTTGCTAATGACACATCACTGTCATGCGTATCTAACGACGTTATTGAAATAGAACGCAAACTAAATTCGGACCTTGATAAAATATACTCGTGGTCAAGAATTTGGTTAGTTGATTTCAATCCAAAAAAGACAGAGTGTGTTCTTTTTACCAATGTTCAAACAATCAACAAGCCGAACATTTTGTTCAATAATGATACTATGGCATTTGTTGATAACCATAAGCACCTTGGTGTAAATTTGTCTTCAAATTGTAAGTGGACTTTCCACATTCAGAATATTCTTAAAAGTGCGTCTAAACAATTATCTGCATTACGAAAATTTAAGTTAAGTCTTAGTCGCCAAAATTTAGAAAACATTTACTTTACATACATATTGCCTTTATTAGAGTACTCTTGTGAACTTTGGGATGGTTGCACTGTGCAAGACACCCAAAAGATAGAACAAATTCAACACGAGGCTGCTAGAATTATTACTGGATTGCCTAAGTTTGCAAGCATTGAATCCTTGTATTTTGAAACTGGTTGGGAAACACTGCAGTCACGCAGAAAAAGAAGAAAATTAAATTTATTTTTCAAAATTCGCAACGGAAATAGTCCTAGTTATCTGACTGTCTTACCCCTTATGTCCGTCAAAATGTTTTAAACTTAAGGTCTCAGTCTGATTTCATTGTCCCTCGTTCCCGACTGCAGAGTTTTTCTAAGTCCTTTTTTCCATCAACAATAAGTCTTTGGAACCAATTAAGTGGACAGTGTAGGAATTTGCCAACCATTGGTCAATTTAAAAATTATTTGATCAGAGAAAATGATATAATAAAACCTCGAAAATATTACTCTGTTGGAAACAGACTTCTTAATATTATCCATACCAGATTAAGGCGTCGCGCAAGTAATTTAAACGCCGATCTGTTTAGAGTTAACATTGTTAATGATCCTGGGTGTAGATGTGGCCATGTTTTAGAAGATGCAATTCATTTCTTTTTTGAATGTTTCCTTTATATTGATGCTCGTGAAGAACTAAGAACAAGACTAAATAATAATGAATTTGATATTGAAACTTTACTTTTAGGAAAAGAATCATTGCATGTCTGATGAACAAAATCAAAACATTTTTCTATGTGTACAACAGTATATAAGGAAAACTCATCGTTTTACTCTAGGTTGATCACAAACAATTCACCCTAACTTTCTATTTGTATGATTCTCTTTTGTTATTCTTTACTATATTGTATTTATTTCATGTTTAACTTGTTGTAATTTATTCAATACAATATGTTTCATGCTTCATATATTGTAATTATGTATTTACTGACGTATGCAATTGTATTGTTAATGTATTATATGGAAAGGACGTTTATAAGTTGGTATAACTTTTGTCCGATCCATTTGTCTGTATTAGTTGACAATAGAATAAGTTTAATCTAACCCATGTACGAGTTGTCAGATATTGATCCCCTATTTATGCAACCTTATCTGTTCTTGGTTGATTGGCAAATCTCATCCTTTCTTTTCTTAAGTGTAACCATATCATACATAGAAAATATAAAGTCATTGAAAAAAAATTGATTGTGTACTTTCCGAAAAAATAAAAAAAAATATAGGGAGAGAGTGAGAGTGTTTGTGTGTTAAATTAACAATGAAAGGTGATGGAGTAAACGTCAATGAGACAAATTCTCTACAAGTACATGAGTATGTTTATGGTTAATAAGGTTTTTGATATGATAAAGATACCAAGCCTAAATGGAATTTGGTACTTAATGTGAATCTCTTTATAATAGGACATCGCTCTCGGAACTACTGTTTTGGTCGTACATGCTACTGATCCAGATGTTGGACCCGGAGGAAAAGTTTCATATTCTATTCAGGTATGTAAAGGTCCAAAACAAAGCATTTGTGGGCTAAGGATATGCATAAATTCCTATAATTTGAGACTTTGCGTTAATAGTTTGAAATTGTACCAAATGTATCTCTGGCTATTACAAGCTACATTGTATTAAGGGTAAACCAATTTAATGAAAATCGATCAACCATGAATTTCAGTCACGATCTGCTGTTGTTACATGCAATGTTTAAGACTTCATAACAATGAAATTAATCATCTAAGTAAATAAAAAAGTTATGTTTTGATAGAAATTAAAAATTTATAGTTGTTGAGCAAAAATATTGAAAAAGGTATATTAGCTATATTTGCAAGAAAGATAAAAAAGCGAACATTTTTTTAAGATTGCAGAAAATTTCGATTTTAAGAATATAAAAATTTTGATACAGGTATTGAAATTCAATAAATTTGCAGCTCACTCTATTTTACATCCCTTGGGTCTCCCACAGAGATGGCGTGGGCAGTGTAATTTGTCTGTAATATCTGTGCATTCGAAGAGCAGCCAAATCCCTCGGTGGGAAGGCAATCTCGATATTCATTTCTCTAATTCTAACCCCGTTGGGTTCCTACGATAGACCGTTATATTTGATTTTTTAGGCCCTGCATTAGCGTAAATATTCGCAAATCCGGGGAGATGAACAAGTTTCCACGTTGACTGAATTTATAGCCAGTTTATATATATATATATATATATATATATATATATAGGACCATTTTGTGAAGTTTTAAAACATCTTGGTTGACAACTGTAGGAGGATTTGATTTCGAAAATAGGTAACCTTTGTTGAAAAAATGACTTATTTTCAAGACCGTAAAATTGGGGAAATATCCGAAATAATTCAAAAGAGTCAGTTGCTCATTTACAGAACCTAAAGAAACATTCTTAGAAGTTTTCAAAATTCATTGTTTAAAACTCTAGAAGAACACAAAAATGTACCTTTGTTGAAAATGTCTATAAAATTACTAAGCTCCAACGTCCGGAACAATAGTATGGAGGCTTATTTCTGCCATCGAGATGTTTAGCTGTCTAAATAATTATCGAAACATGTCGATCAAAAGGAAAATATTCCAAAATAAGTCCATAAAGTCAGTTGCAAATCTACAATATATACAGTAGAAAACATTCTGAAAACATGTGAAGTATCAAAGATCAGGATTAAAAACATTAGGAGTTGATTTCACAAAACAGGTACCCAATTATCCCCGACATTTACCATACTATAACCCAGATTTGCACTCTTTGCAACCCGCCCAAAATTACTACTCATTAATCGTGCAATATGAATCTGCCAATTTAGGATAAAGGACAAATGTAAAACATTTTCTATTAATATAATATTAATATGTCTACATATCAAATTGAAATCAAATCAAGTCATATACTGAAACATTCCCGTGTTTTTCAAAGTTACCAAAACTGAAAATCATCCCTTTGATTACCTTTAATTGCTTACAATATCGTTTTATAGTTAAATTTAGAAAAAAGACATTATCGATTTTTGTCATTACATTACTATTATAATAGATCGTATCATAGCCTATCATAGCATTTCAATTCATGAAAAATCGTACCCTGTCAACAAACCAAGTGTCAATCCCAGGGGAGTTCATATGGATATGATATTCCCATCTTGTTTCTCGTGTTTGTATTCAGTGGATTTTGAAGTGAGAACCGAACCGTCAGCAAATAAAAAAAATTGTTTAATCTTGTTGGTATATGCTAAGCTTCTTTGTTTGATTATTTTCTCTTGTTTTTTATTAATGTTTTTTGTTGATATATCATATACTAATAGGCGAAATATCTATCAATATTTATGTCTGTTTTAAATTTTGAGAAAGTATGTATTGCCTTCATCACTGGGGTCGAAGTGCGTATCGAGAATTTCCCTATTTACGTGAATGGCATTTAATTACATGGATGCGACTCGATGCCTAAATGCCTTATTGGCGTAAATAAAAAATTGACTGCAAAAAGGTGCACATTGACGCCAATAAGGCACTTAATCGAGACGCATCTATGGAAATTTAATGCCATTCACGCAAATAAGGAAATTCTCGGTACGCGCTTCGACCCCAGTGGTCATTATTCCCTAATTACAAAAATAATGTTCCATAAAGTAATATATATAGGACTTGTTAAGAATAAAAATCAGATATAGGGCTATCGTATTTGGATTTAAAATAATAAAAGCTTAAAATAAAATATGTCTTATAATTTATTTATATTAAGACATACAGAGGGGCAATTTTACTTTCTAAAAACCAAATGATATATACTATCGTTCACAATTTTTAAAACATACAGTACTTAAGCAAAATTTATCTTTTTCCAGTCTTTCAGATGATTATCTACATGAAAATATTTAAATTATATATTTGACCTTAATCTTTATTTTTCGTCAGTTATAAGTGTTATTTCTCGTCTCTTGTGAGAGAATAGCTCGCGTGAAATTTCCCGCCAACTCTATTCGAAACATAATCATCAGCGTTTTACATTACGTCATTAGGGAAACATTTTCTACAACTTAAACACGTTAATTATGAAATTTCTCACATTTTGTTTTAAAAACTCGACAAGCCTTGTTTTCAAACATTTGCAAAATTTATTTAACTCGATGTGAGAAATTTCATAATCAACTTAGTTTTCGTTTTAGAAATTATATCTTTACTTTATCTGAACCGCCATTTTTTGTGTGACGACGCTACTCAAAATTTAGCAATGCCAACAACTGGCTGTTCCTGGAGTGCCCATCAACAATGTTTTTAAGCTGAAACTGCAAAAAAATATTAAGTAATTTACCGGATAGAAATTTTTACTTGGATTTAAGATATGTCCTTGCTGCTAATTAAATGAACTGGGTTTATTTACATCATGTTTTCAACACCACAGAGAATGAGAGTAGTAAAAAAAATATGTACATATCTATAAATTGGTTAATATAAACGATCCCCTAGTAGTGAAAACTACACACTGCATCATTCGTTTTACCTTTATAATCTTGTATACTTTCATGTGTGAATTAAATGTTCCCCTGAATCATGATTTAGGAATTATAAAATATATAAGATTTTACTTAATCATCTACATGTATCTTACATTATAAAAACTTTATGTTGCCCACATCAGGACATGCTTACCCTTCCGGAGAACATGATGTCAATCTTTGAGAGTTCACACTGTTAGTGCTTTAGTTTTTATTGTTGTATTTGTAGTGTTTGGTTTGGGTTTTGAGGTTGTGTAGCGTCTTTGATCTTCAGTTTTCTGTTGTTTTCACTTTTGCGTTGTCTCTGGACTTTGATTTATGTAATCTTGTGCTTTTTTCCTTCGGGATTCTAATGCCGTTGTTTTGTAAAATGCATTATTTTTAATTTGATTTAATACTTCAATCGGTTTTATATTTTTTATATCAAATAAAATTTTGATGAAAAAATTCAAGTGTTTTTGTTTTTGAATTTCTAATTAGAAAAACGGACATTTTGGTGGAAACTTTAGTATTGATAAAGACACAGGACGTTTACGTTTGACTCATCCATTTGACTTTAAGATGGAATCTGTTGCAGTCTTCCATATTTTTGCACAAGTAAGTAAAGACAATGAATGTAACATTAAGAAGGGTATACTACATGTTCAAGTCAACATCGACAGAAAACAATACAATATGTAGCAATGTTGTTTAAAGGATTGCAAATGAATGTGTTCTAAAATATGATGAATATGAATAACAAAATACCGAAATTATTGTGAAATGTGCATTTTGACAACTTATGTCTCTTCAGTGCAGATAAAATCATTTGGAAATCAATAAACCGAAATATGTGTAAACTGATAGAGAACAAATAACCAATACGATCTAAATAGAAAAGCCAAAATCAGCTAAGGACAGAGCTATGCAAAAGGGAGATACTCCTTAGTTTTAAACAAAATTTTCTAAAATTTATGAATGTGTTCTAAGGAGCAAAATATAATCAAAATCAAAATACTGAGATTATTCCTGAACATACATGTATATTTTTTTATTTGTTGTTTAAACAGATATGATTACAGGGATAAACTCTTTTTAAGCAATTTTTACTAAATTTCAGACTTCATACAGTCCTGGAAATACATCTATAGCATATTACAAAATCGAACAAATTATTAAGAACGAGTAAAATAATATTCATATTTCCAACTGACATAAATTTCTTGACTGGTCCTAAAACTAAACTATTTAAGTTTTAATCGCGCTCTGCTTACTTGTTTTATAAGTTCTTGGATCTAATAGCTTGAAGCATATAAATAATGGTATTTTCATCAACAATATTGAATGACGACGCATTGTCGAGTTCACAATAAACTATATGTGATATAGCTCAATGTCCGCAATTTGAAGTTTCGGTCCGAACTCTCATTCAAGATTCCATTTTTTTATTTAATACTGGGATGATAATTTCTTTCAACTGTCTACGACATTTTAATAACAATTACTGTTGAGTTATAATCGGACACTACCGCTATGGATTGGGCGGTTTATCGTGCCATAGACCGGATTAACCCATAATTTCTTTTGTAATGCCTGTACAAAGTCAGGATCATTTTGGTCAACAATTTTTCCAGTAGTTTGTCGTTTTGCTTCCTGGTCTTTTGTTCGGCAGTTTTGTTATTACCCCGATTGTTTAAAGTTTGTGTTAAATTTGTAAACAACGATCACAAAAAATTCTTGCCGATGATAAAAGTATTATTTAAAAGAACAAATTTCGTGGCGAACTCAACTTCTGTATATAAAGAAAGCCAAAGCTTATTTCTTGAAGGGGAAATATAGAAGAATTGAATTCAAAGATACGTTTTTTTCAGCATCCAAAATTATGTATTGTGTTCAGGTATTTAAATGGGTATTATTTACCATTGTGTTCAATTTGGCTGGTAATATTATTTTAAGACCATTGCAAATGCATTCACAGAGATCAATGGACCATAGTAAGGTAAAATTATACTGAATTAATTTGAGTATTTCGGGATATCGGTATATATATTCGGTACAATAGTAGAGTATGTACTGTTCAATTTTGAACATGGAAACAAAATCTGACCAAACAATAATTAAGATTACCTGTTTGATCCTCTCATTATAAGATGACAACAACTTAAGATCTTTTTCTGAAGCTCTTCGCGGACGTGTGAAAATATTTTTGCACACAAATTATTCACTTCTTAATAAATCAGTATAAAAATAGTGACGAAAATCTGGTTATTCATATTTTTTCATTCAAATCCACGGGCATCAATAGAAATCCACGTTTAAAGCAATATTAATCTATTATAGACTTCTTTCGACACACTGGTCATTCGGCTTAACGGGTAAATTGTCCGTTAATTTTGTTTTATATGTGGTTACAACGGTGATGGGTCCGTTGATAGGAGTAGGTTACAGTCATTTAATCAGAATTTATCGTAATATCAACATAAATGTCAATAAAAATTTGCTTTTTTCATAACGCATGCAATTTATAGGAAACTAATGAATGTGTCTACCAGTGTAAAAATAATTTGTGAATATTATTGTGATAACATTTTTTGTGGACATTGCACCATTTAAACGTATTTTAGAAAGGCGTGTTACTCACCACTATATTTTGACCTTTACAGATGTAAACAAACTTCAGTATTTAGTGTTTTATGAGAAAAATTCAACAGGAAACATACATTTATTTTTATCCTATGAAAAATATGAATAAGTAGCACACACTATCTTAACAACGTAAAGCACTGATTTATATTAATAAAGATAATCAAGAATTATTGAAAACTCAGTCAGTTAATCGAAAGGCCCTGGAAACTCAGTCCGTTAACTAGGTCAGTTGAGAGTAAATCTTAAAGTCGTAATGTCGTTTGGCGAAGAAGAGTCGAAGCATAAGGGTTATTATCCGTTATTTTTTAGTTTAATAATATTTTATTGAAAAGAAACAAAACGGTTGGACACAAGTTATACCAACTTAGTGACACATATATTCAAACGACAGGAAGGCAAAGAACAATTAACATGATATTTGACATTTTTTGAAACAATGTTTTGAAAGAATAGATAATCAAGACGAGAAAAGAAAGACAAAAGAAGATTGTGGCTGAGATCTAGAACTGACTTGAACCTTGAATTCGTTTAGTTTGATTGATATATGATCGAACCTTTTGAAAATAAAGCCGAGTTTGTCTGGTCATCGTAGTCATCATTTCCGAAAAGTAAAATATCGATTTGAAAACCATGAATATCAATACTACTGAGCAATGTCTATGGTCGGTCATCTCTGTCGTCTGTTGGTTTCTTGATCTGCGTTTGAATTTCTAAACCAGCTTCCAACTAAATTTTAGTTGTACAGCATTTTTTAGGTAATGGTCTTTCAAAATATTAAGATTTGATCTGCGCTGAAAAAAATAAGGTGTCGAAATGGCTATCTGCAGTAGCTACATTTAACAGTAACTTCGGTATATGGTTATTTAAAGTAATTTCTCTATTTGTTTTTTAAAGGTTAAGCGAGTCTTTAATGATTATTTACCTATTCCAACCTAACTTATAGGTACATGTAATCATTTTGTACACCTTTTACTTGAACAATTAGAAGTCCACAGAGTCGAAAATAAGTCTTTTATAGATTGTATCTTAACTTTCAGGAAATCTGGTGTCCAATATCGAGTTCTGCATGATATATTCATTTTCTGATTTTAGAGGGTCCCTAGTCAACAAAAGCTCTTTCTAAGATGCCATTCCAACGTATAGGTAATCAATGAAAAGTTGTGCACCTTACACTTGAATTATTATTATATTGGTTTTTGCAGTCTATAGAATCAAAAAAGCTCATAGTCACATTCAAAATAAACTTTTTAAATGGGGGTAATTACACAATTACTGAACTATGGTGGCTTGTGTGTCATCTCGTCTTTTCGTCCCGAAAAGACGATAATTATCGAGGCGAAAAGACGTAAAGACTACAAATCATAACCCGCTATTTAGCGTCTTTTCGTTTTGTCGTCTTTTCGCCCAGCAAAGTATAGTCTTTCCACAGAGCTAATTTGTGCCTTTTCGCCCCGAAAAGACGAAAACACGACAGAATGAAAAAGTCGACAAAACGAAAAGACGATAGCTTAAGGTCTCTAATTAGCGGGTTTGATTTGATCGCCCTATAGTTTGTGTGTGTTGGTCTTTTTGCCCCGCTAACTTGTGTGTTTTCGTCTTTTCATCCCGCTAATTTGCGTCTTTTCGCCCCCAAAAGACGAAAGGACGGAATTGCACAAACAAGCCACTATAAGCATCTTGTTGCAACAGTTAAGTACGCCCATTTCTTTTTTTTTTATACAGGCTCTCAACGAGCAGAAAATAGCTAACATATTACATAACTGTAAATCACTGGTAGTCACTTTGGGTGTGCAATTGTCAAATACAATCTGAAAAACATTGTGACTGTTTGGTTATAACAGCGGATAAGTATAATATCAGAGAAAATTCTGGAAGGTGTTTTCCATACGGGCAAATGCTAAAATTTGATCCCATTTCTGATTATCTTGGGTGAGTTGTTGATCTGCCAGGAATCATTTTGAAGGGAACTGTTTAAGGAATATTGTGACTAAGTTTAAGTTAAAAGTCGATTGATTACTAAATACCGAAGTTGCTGAAGGAGGTTTTACATAAGGTCCAATTTTACAGTATTTTCCCCACCGACGGCTATCTTCCTGCGCATCCCATCTAAGACCTCCCATCTAAGACCTACCGTGATCAAATTGGGTTAAATCATTGGGAGTATTCCCATACTACGAAAGCCGGATAGTGTCAATAGATTTTTTTTTTATTTTCTCAGTAAAAAAAAATCTCGCAAAAACAAAATTATCTCGTTATTTCGAATTGAAAAATATTTTTCTCAGAAAAACAAAACTTATTGCGTTATAACGCGATAATTATCTCGTTATTTCGAATTAAAAATATTTTTGTCGGAAAAACAAAACTTATTGCGTTATAATGCGATAATTATCTCGTTATTTCGAATTAAAAATATTTTTCTCGGAAAAACAAAACTTATTGCGTTATAACGCGATAATTATCTCGTTTGAACGCAATA
>MJUU01006552.1:0-39011 GCA_002080025.1 Modiolus philippinarum
TGAAAACATGTTTTCAAAAACCTACGGCTTTTTCCCATATCAACTACTGGGGGGGGGTCGGAAATTTTTTAAAAAGGATTTTGCAATGACTTTTCCAAATATATATGACAGAAAATATAGTAAGAAAAGGAACAACAAAACAGTAGATTAGAGATTCCAGTACGAAAACGATTCTATTGAGCGACTGCATCGACATATTTACAAACGAAAACACTCAACAGCACAGGGAAAGTATCCGAAACCTTTATTGGTTCAGGATACTACGTCCAATGAACCGACCGGAAGTACGTCCAATGAGCCGACCGGTAGTGCTAGAGATATGCTGTCTTTGCGGGATATTCGAACCATATCATGCAAAGACAGACTACAAGCCGTTATAGACAAATCGTGTACCGAAAAACCTGGCTCCGTTCTATATTTTTCGAAAATAAAAGAGTAGACTCAATGGGGTCCTAACATGTATAGAAAACAAAATTTTCTGCCCTTATCCATTTTCCCCTTTCCAGTTGATATTGCAATTTCTTACCTCTGTTGTTCCAAGTTTCACTTTTTTCACTTAATCTACTTGTTTTTGTCCTTACTTAAAACTCAATCAAAAATAAAAATGACTAGCAGAAAGGGATGTAACGATATCTAACATGTAGTATCCTTCAAAATCGGTACTATGGACTGCCTTGATCTTGATGTCAGGAATTAGCAAAGCTTATACTTGAAGACCTCATGGTAAATTCAAATCAAAAACAAAAATAAAGATGTTTTTCAATTGCTTAGTTCTACCACATATTTGCAGACACCTTCTCTCGTGTGCATTTACAACATATCCTTTCATTGTATATGGCTACCTTTATTTTTGATATTGATTTAAACTTATTTTTTTGTCAAAGACAAACGGATTAGGCACAGGTTGAACACCTATCAATGCCTTCTCCGAAGACATATATTATATATATTTAATATATTATGTCCTTTTGAAAAAGTCTGTTGCTTACAAAGACTATTTCATCAACCTTAATTATCAGTTTTTGGTGTGATTCCATCTGGGGAGTGTGTAACTATTATTAATATTATCAATGAATATCCCATTGCGTAGAAACATGTCCTTTTTTTATTTGAAATCAGCTTGAAACAACGGCAGTAGAATACCGAAGGAACAAAGGAGTGAAATTTACAAAAATCGAAGTCCAAAGACACGGCCGAAACGAGAACACAGAAAACAATGACGTTAGACACAAAAAAACAATGAAGTTAGACAGATTTGAAGTGACTAATGTTCATATAATTGGGAATACTTCATGTATTTAACACTAGTGTGTCTTCTTCAATTGAATATTCAGACACCTTCAATAAAGTAGTCGTACCATTAAATATTAGAAAAAATGCAATTTATATAGATATGTGCTTTCGTACAAATGGAGCCCATACATGATACGGTAATTAGTAAAAATATTCATAAATCATTACTATATTGCCATATACCGTTAACGAAAATTGGTTGACAAGTTACTTCTGTTTTTGACCTTTCCCTACTTACAATTTCCGAAATGAACATTTCAATTATTGGAGGAAATAAAGAATCAATCTGTACACAGTTGATTCGTACTAAATTGTTTGATGTATTTTCGGTAATCGTTAAATTCACTCAGATATTTCATCAAAAGGTTGACTTAACGACATCATGCAGAATAGACATATTAAACTAGATTTGCAAACTTAAAGAATATCCCCACTTTAAAAATGATAACCATTAACATAATGGAACTCTTTTATTCAACCGCATATGAAACTTTCAATATACAAATGAATTCATGAATTGAACTCATACTCCATACAGCTTTTTGTTTTTTGTTTGTTTTTTTTTGTTTTTTGTTTTTTTTTTTCACGAAAAGTATGATATCAATGCTTTTGTTCTCCATCAGGATTGTACGAGTATTATACAGAAAATACCTCGCTTTATCGGGCTGTCCAACCAGGACCAATGCTCTCTCGCTAAGGTGTTAACTCAATATTCATACCCCTTATATTAAAATATGACATGTGTTCCAATAATTATTTGCTATAAACATTCATTTGAGTCCTTTCATGATGTTCTGATAGTTGAAATAATCTATTTATGATTTCAAACACCTTGATTTCGAATTCGAATGTTCTTTAGGAACTGTTTTTAGGGGGGTTGGGGTTGGGGGGGGGGGGTCAAATGACGCGAAAGTATTGCGCAAGACCTTCAAATCCTGCTTATTACGGAAAATATGGATTTTAACCCTTTCAATTGAAAATGCACAATTGTACGAGTAAAATGATTTCCAATATGTACTGGTTCATTTTTACAAGCCAAGATTTCACGTGTGTCGGTAGCCATTATGGCAGTAGAATACCAAAGGAACAAAGTAGTAGTATTTACAAAAATTAAAGTTCAAAAACATGGCAAAACGAGAATACAGAAAACAACGACGCTAGACAGCTACAAAGCACAGAAATAAAACACAACATTCAAAATCAAACATTCTCAGTGTGAACTCCCATGAAACTGAGAGTGACATCAGTTGCTCCGGAAGGATAAGCATGTCCTGATCTGTTAACAGCATGCACCCGTCACACTGTAAGTGAGTCAATTCAGGAAAAAGTCTAAATCGGTAAAGTCAAATCTTGGGAGACGTGAATCTAGCTGAATATGTCCGCTTTCATTTTGGACACTGACACGTCACATCTTTCAATGGTGTTATGGTGACGGCCATAGAATTTCTTGAGGGATGAAATTAACATAGGCTGAACAAATCCATGACTAACAAGCTTTTGGGACAGTGTTTTGCTCTGCTAGAAAAATCACTGCACAAACTACATGCTCTACAGTATCGAATCAAATGTGCAATGTACACTCCATAGGCTGGCGAGGTAGGTATGTTGCTGCAAAGAAAGGGAAAGTTCGAAATTGGGAAATTAAAATCATCACGCTTGTCATATAGCTTAAATTTCAAAGGTCCATCTTCGTCAATCTACAACAAAAAATCTAGGTACCAAGCTGAAATGTTGTATCAGTAGGTTCTTTACTTTCAAGCTCATTGAGATTGATCTGATATAATGATCCCTTAAAGTTTGGATTATTTAGAGAAAGTACATCGTCTTTTTAGCGGAAGCTAAAATGAAAGGACTTGGCTAAATGTTTTTGTTTTCTTAGTGTAAGCCCCTGTAAAAACTTGGCCTCATACGAGTAAAGGAAAATGTCAGCTAGGAGTGGCCTACAGTTATTTCCCATATGAATCCCTATTGTCTGTTGGAAAACGCGACCTCCGAGTTCGACAAAAATATAGTCGATCAAAAATTCTAACATTTTAATTACGTCAGCCTCAGTGTACTTCTTATTTCAATCAGTGTGGCTCTTTACAAAATATGTTTTGTCTTTCCCTTCTTCTAAAAAGGTATATCGGTGTTCTCCATTTTAGTGCTGAAACATTTTTGTATTAAATCTGTAATTACTGTTTTCAGTTTATTGTGTGGCAGGGTATGAATGTGAAGTTTCTGAAAAAATCTTGACAAAAGAGTTATAAATATCCCTAACAATGGTATAACTTCAACTTTTTGGTGATTAGATATTACTGACTTTTACTGAAATTCCCCTAGGAAATGAAAAAAATGCTATAATTGTGGCGAAGAAGGGGAGGGAAAATATTTTTGCAGCATGATATGCCTGTTTTAACATGCATTATGGCCTTTTTCAGAAATTAAATATTATTTTAATTTTTAACTTATTTTCATGATAACAGGCGATGACTTGACCAACTTGCAATTTTTAGCATTGCTAAAGTGGATAAGGAAAAAATACATTGTTACATGGTCCCCGAGTTCCTATCGTTGTTCACGTTTGTCTTTTGTCTAATTTGTGTTTTTCATGAGTAGTTTCCTGGCAGATTGTGGCATGTAATTATAATTTTCAGCCATTGTAGGTGTTTCATGTTGTCCCTTTTATTTCATTTACAATGTATTACGTATATCTCTTAAGACCTCGATGACCAGTTATGGCGTTGCCATTTACGTCAAGGCAAAAACAGGCTATTTCAAAGTTTTCCCCTCAACATATAAGGTTAGCGGTAGTTTGATGTTATATTTCATTTCGAAACATTTTATGTCAGGAATCCAAACATGGGGTTTGCCGTTTTTGCAACGAATAAAAATATGAAATATTTACAATTTAGATGACATGTGCTGCCCCACAATTACCCATGCCTCTTCACTCAGGTGTCAACACAATATTCATTCGCCTTATTCAACATGAACTTGTTCCAATAATGATATGCTTTCAGCTTTCATTTATAATATAATCAGTCTTTTTATACTGTTAAAATATTCAATTTATTACTTTCAAATTTATGTTCTTTAGGAATATTTAACTGAGTAGTCAAACTTTCCGGAAATGTCGTTACTGAGATCCATGCACTCGTAACAAGTGATTTTCTGCTCTCTGTTCGTGTTTATCGCTTTATTTTGATCCTGTATCAGACTAACAAATATAAGTATGTTTGCTGGTCAATTCCAAAATAAATAGACATTGCAATGAATGTTACTTTTTATTAGTAAACTGAAAACGAAAATGCAAGCGAAAAAATGATTTTGAGTTATAAGTGATTAAAAATTTGGCAGGAAACTGAACTCCTCTGAATTTTTTTATCAGTTCAACATAAGCAATGATTGTCCATGAACGAATGTGACAAAATAAATAGGATTGAATTTAATTTTGTAGGAGAGCTGCTCAGGATGTATAAAATAAAATCATCAAACAACATATGGGGGTTCGTGGGCAAACTTATTATGCCTCTGAATGGATAAAACCAGAGAAGTCCGAAAATCTGACGGAAACACCAAAACATGACCAGCGAGCATCCTTAATAGCAATCTTTAATGTCCTGACCATATTTTTAATAGTTGTTGACATTTTTTTGACGTCATTAGGAGGATATTACTTGAAAGTTCATTAGGGGACGTTGCATGGTTAATATAAAATACGCCTAATCTGCGTAGGGTGAAGAAAAGCAATGACAAGGTCGTAACCCTCGACTCGGAAAGAGATCGTAATAAATGAATCACTAGCCATACTTGTGATTTTTTTTGTTTGTTTGTTCTATGAAGTGCAAAATAAAAATTAATCTCTCATAAACTAGTTTATTCCTGACGCAGTAATGATGAGGGTCTTTCCAGTTTATCCTTGTTTTGATTAATGTCTTTGATATGTTTGTGATTTAGTATGTTTAACTAATCCATTTCTATTTGTAATGTTCGTTACATATACGGTGCTACTTTAATCCCATTAAAGAGTAATCGTAGATTATATGGCACTTTCTTCTAAAATATTCTATTCTTATCAATATTGTTGAAGCCAATAGTCGAACCATTTGTCAGAAAAAGTAGATGGGTCGACAAAATATTATGTATGAAAAACAAAAACTGATTTTTTTATATACTCAGCCCCAATATGCCACCTTAAAATCTGCTATGCAATATTCCATTGTACAAATGACAGTAAGATTAATTGAAATTAACATTATTCCCTCGAATGACCTTACGATAACCATTCCTTTCACGAACGTCAACAATCTTAACGAAAATATAGAAAAACTTTTCAATTATCTCAAATGAGAAGGAAAAATTAGATTTCCGTCTATAATTGCTACATCATATTGCTTGTCAGCTGGCTTTTACATTATTAGGTGTAAGCACTCATTGACTGCTTTTGAATTTTTTTGTTTTTATTGGTAAAATGTTTTGAGTTGTTTTGGTACATTTCACTTGTCAGTTAAATTTTCAATGAGATATTGAATGGAAGAAAAATTTCTGATAAAAAAAAACCTTAAATGTCGACCTCTTCTTACAAGTAGTGACCAGAAAACCGATTTTTATTTGGGAACTTGCAATGTCTATACATGTATTTAAGAAAATTTTGTTTAAAACTAAGGATTATGTTCCTCTTGCATAAGTCTGTCCAAAGCTGACTTTTGCTTTCTGTTTAAATCGATTTGATCATTTGTTCTCTATGAGCCTTTGAAAACTTTTCGGTTTCTGGCTTTCCAATGCTTTGATTTTATTTGCACTGGTGTAATATTAGTCGTCAGAATGGCCGTATGTAGAAATTTAATTCATAGTGACTTCGGTATCTTCCAGTGAATGCAAATGTTTCAAGCTAACAACTTTTCAGCATCCTTATTAAAACAATTTAACTGTTTTTATCAAAATGTGTACAGGAAGCATTCCTTTCGAGTCGGTGCTGCAGCTGCACTTTCAATGTCGTACTTCTCAAATTTGATTATATCTGCACTGATGAGATATAAGTTGTCGAATTGGCCAAATGCAGAAATTAAATTCACACTGACTTTGGTATCTTTCAGGATTGCAAATCTTGTGCCACCGTTTTCAGAACTACCAAAATGGTACGCCACTGCCCCGGTTCAACTTCTCATCATGCTTAGTAAAACTATTTGAATTGGTTTTGATCAAAATATGTACAAGAAGAATTCCTTTTGAATTTGTGCTGCAACTGCTATTTCAATGTCGTATTTCTCAGATGAACTTGTTAAATTTGTAAGGCGATGAAAATAGGCTGCTTTCAAATCATACATACGACTTGCCTTAGTGCATAATCCAACAGCGATGATGAAAGCGTTTTCTTGCTTATCAATATTTTAGGTGTAAACAGTTTGGAAATTAGAATCGTCAATAACTAAAAGGACGATGATTTACCCCAGAATGCGTCTTTGCGTACCCAACCTAGCACTCGACTGATGTGGCATATACCTCTTGTGGCAAGGATATTGATATTTTTCCTTGAGCAAAAATAGCAGCCAAAGTCAACTGTGCAGGAAGTAATGTAGGACGTTACACTGTATGTTATTTACTCAGTTTCTTTAAGCAACCAATTGGTCGACTACTTCCTAGCAAAATTAAGTTTTCCTAAATTTTACCTAGAACGACCAGGCGGTATTCATTAAATAATTGAGGAATGGAGGACTTACGTAAAAGACTGAACATTGCAACTGCTTAACACGTTCAAAGTAAGGAGTGCTTACATACTTTACACGTATCAACCAAACTAAGTTTAGGGAGATTGTAATAGTTCTTTTTTTATCGGGAACCGCCTTATTACATTGGACATGTACAGTTAGTAATTTTGAGCATGGCCCATTCGGTTTTGGTTAAAATTTGAATACTTCGATTGATTGATGCTCTGTGATTAGAGGGACTCTCTCAAACTTTGCATAATACACGTAATTAGTTTCTTCATTAATGGTCATAAGAACCGTCTCAAACTAGACATGTCACACTAATTGAGATCAATTACATTCATTGGTAATAAATTCTGACAATCTGAGAACTAAATTCATTGTCATATCCCCTGAGCCGTATGACTAGAACTGTTACAATTTTTCTTTAAAGGCGTTTCAAATTGTGATTTGTAGTACCACTGGGATACGAGTCATATCTCCTGTCAAGCTAACCAATCAAATTGGGTCTTTTTTTCTGGATATTTCACTTCAGCAGAGTATAAAACTACACATTAAAATTTGGGTTAACTTACCTATATCGAGGGGGATGTAAAGACTATGAAAGTTTCATCCCCACGCGATGTAACATGGTAGGCAGTACATCTTGAATAACAGTAAAGTTTAAAAACAATTCTGTACCTGATTCATGAAATTGCTACAATTTAAAATACGTCTATAGTCCTAGCTCCCATGTCATCACAACATATCCCAACATCTTGCAGGACAAAGAGCTTATTAATTTCCTAAAGAAAGGTCCAAAATATAGGCCACCTTCTAAAATTAATTGAAAAGACTGTCGTAAAACCATCCACGACTCACTTAAGACTTATTGTAAAAATTGGGTTAAACGTGAACACCTTGACAAAAAATATTTGGACTCGTTCTTTAATGCTATCATGAGAATTGTCGATATCCGATTAAACAGTTTAAACGACATTTCCGTCACAACAAAAATAAACCTACCGTTTCTCGCATCCAAAAGAAACTTAAAGAATTCGGTAAGGAATTCGTTTTTGTCCCAGCTGATAAGGCTGCTAATGATATCATTATAGTCTGTCGTAAACATCTTATAGAAGTACTCCAAAAGGAAATTACCAATTCACATACTTTTCAATTAACCAAATTGACGGAAGATAAAATTACAAACAAACATCACCTCACGGCTACATCTTCACTAGCTAACACTTCCAACCATGTACTGGATTCCTAAACTCCACAAAACGCCATATAAATCTAGATTCATTTTGTCATTTAGTCACTCTTCTTCTTCTTAAGTTTCTATTATACTTACTAATACGTTGACTGCTATTAAAAACCTGGTTATAAATTTCTTTAACAAAGAATAAATTTAAACAGTGGTATCAATCATTTTTTGAGTAAAAATTCATTTGACGTTCTCGATAAATTGAATGCTTACAATGCCCCTTTTGATTCGCTTGAAAGTTTTTATGTCTCTGCCCTCTGTGCTACCTTACCACATAATCTTATAAAGGAAAAATTCAGACGTCTTATTCAATGGGCATTCAAAAAATCTGATTGTCAATATATATCTTCTAATTCCTTTGAAACATTTTTAGTAATACAAAACAAAAGAACTCCATTAATTGAACTTGTTTTGATATGATTTCAGCTCTTGAATTTTTACTTGATAATATATTCATTCGTTTCGGTAACTCTGTTTATCGCAAGGTCATATGAATTCCTATGGGCACCAATTGTGAACCACTTATAGCGGACCTTTTATTGTAATGCTACGAATCTCAGTTTATGACCACCATCAGCAAAGACCCATCGAAACAGTATTTAATTGAAAAGTTTAACAACACTTTCCGATATTTGGATGACATTTTAACTTTAAATAATACTAACACCAATACGTGTTATAAGGCCAAATAAAAAATAGGTGTGGTTCCGGTCACCTCTCTGAAAAAAATAGGGTCGGTAGGTCGGGATTTTTTTTTATTTTATTTTCTTATTTTTTTAAATCATATATAATACTTAACATGTAAATGCATTGTAACCCATGATATAAAACCATATATTATACCCACATTTTTACCCTAAAATGATTTAGAGATAGGGGCGTGGATACTTAAGGATTTGTCCAAGTTCCCAGTTGATTGATTTTTAATCTCATCTCAAGCCAAACGATCGTTCTTATCACTATGGGACTTGATAAATACTATTGGTTGTTATGAAGTTGAAAAGTCCTAACAGTTATAAAGAGAAGGTGTATTTCCAACAAAATTTATATTTTCATATCATAATCTCGAATATTTCATTTGCCGCCATAACTTTTGAGGATGTCAACAAACCATGTGGTCGGTAAAGTGTCGATATAGCTGACAATATGCTATTTATATCACACTGACTCTTGACAATATTATATTCACAACAGATGTAAAAGAAGAGGTTTAAGTCTCCTTTAAATTTATCCCGCAACAGTTTAATAGGCTTTGAAGCCTCTGAAATATTGAATAACATGTGAACTAAATACGGATACGACAGTCCGCGCCGAACTCGTTCCGAATTTATAATTGCACGAAAACTTCCTGATGGGAAATAACTTCAATTTTCGCGGCGTTTGAGCTCGTTTCTCATCAAATTCTTCATAAAAAAGGTTCCATAAAGTAAATTTAAAACTCTGCTAGTTGATAAGCTATGATAATACCGATTCACAGTTTCAAAATAACTACGATCTTGCCAATGATCTCTCCTTAAACTTTGTCAGTCAAAAGTGGCCATAAAACTAGGGTCGTTCGTTTTATTTTTTATTTTTTTTTTACTTTTTGGGTGAAAAAAAAAAGTCTAGGGTCGGCAGGAAAAAATAGGATCGGTTGGGTGACCGGAACCACACCTCTTTTTTACTTGGCCTAAGGACATCTACCCTAAAGAACTTACTTTGAATAAATTGATTGATTGATTGATGTTTTACGCCAACTCCAGCAATATTTCCACTATATGTGTGCGAGAACTGTTAAATATATTGAACAATTATAATAAATATATAAAATATCGATATAAAACCATTATAGTATTCTATGCAGTTTATTATTTATTTGCAGATCCCATTTGGCCTGCCATAACTTTAAAATGTATTTATCGATTAAAGGCTTCATGTCCGTGCACGGTACTGGACAATCCGCCATCTCGTCATCTAGTGCATCTTTGGCTTCCTGGTCAGCAACTGTGTTTCAATAGATCCCCACATGACTAGGGATCCAAAAATAAATGACTTCTTTGCCTAATGCTACGAGTGAATCGTAGAATTCAGCTATAATCAAAATAATTAGGTGTTTTGTTTTTCAACTTTCAATTGCCAAATAATAGGCATGAAAGTGAATCCGAACAGATCATGAACTTATTTGTTTGCGATAAAGCTACAAATTTAAGTGCTGAGTAAATGGCGTTTGCTTCAGCAGTAAATATGGAATTAGAGGGTGGTAGTCTGAGAGCTGCTGTACGATCTCAAAAACGGCTGTAGAAGCCACTCTTTCTCCATCCTTAGAGCCATCTGTATAAATTTGCAAGTATTCAGGATGTTCAGATCTTGCAGAGTCTTGCTGGATAACCAGAGGATTGGTATAAGACTTTAGTTTAAAATTAAATGTGGGGTTTTGGGTTCAGCTATGGAGGTTTTTTGGAGTTTCTATAGGGGCTATTTCATCCATTTTTATACCCCGCCACACGAAGTGGCGAGGTATTATGTGATACCCTCAGTCGTGTGTCCGTCCGTCCCCTGAAGGTTTCCGACTGATACCTTGTGAATGAAATAACACAAGGTCTTCAAACTTTGCATGTAAGTTGTTTACTACAAAACTCAGGTCAAGTTCGATTTTTGGTTCTGAGGTTTAAGGGGTTCTGTAGTTATGCCCCTTGAAACTTTGAAATTTTGCAAATTTTAGGGTTTCCGACTGATAACTTGTGAATGAAATAACACAAGGTCTTCAAACTTGGTATGTAAGTTGTTTACCACAAAACTCAGGTCAAGATTGATTTTGGGTTCTGAGGTCTAAGGGGTGCTGGAGTTATGCCCCTTGAAACTTTGAAATTTTGCGAATTTTAGGGTTTCGTACTCATAATTTGTGAATGAAATAACATAATAGCTTCAAATGTGGTATGTAAATTGTTTACCATAAAACACAGGCCTAGTATAGCTTTGGGTTCCGCGGTACATATAGTTCTGGAGTTATGCGCCTTTTAACTTAGAAATTTTGTGAAACGTGGCGGGGTATCATGTAATGCACCATTACTATTTTTATATTAGCAGATTACAGATGTGGTTTGATACGAAGACCAAAAGGTTTTATAACGTTTGGACGGGTTTCAAAACACAGTTGTTAGCTGGATTGGAAGAATACGATTTAAGCTTTGTTTCATATTGTAAACCAAGTTTAACACGTCGTTCTCCCAAGGATGGTTCATTAGCTGCAACATAGAGACTCTCCACAGGAAAAGTTCTGAACGCACCTAATGAAAGGCGCAATCCTTGGTGGTGAATGGTATCTAATAATTTAATGTATGATTTTTGGGCGAAACCGTAAATAAAACATCCATAATGTAATTTTGATCGAATCAACGATCGATATAAATTTAATTAAACAGTGCTATCCACACCCCAGTCGATACTCGACACAACTTTTAAAATATCTAATGCATTGAGGCATTTATTTTTTAGCATTTTGAAATCGGGGAGAAAGGAATGTTTACTTTAAAAGATTAAACCAAGGAACTTCGCCTCTTTTACATTTGTTATAGGGGTATTGTATAGTATAAGCTCTGTTTCTGGGTGCATTTTTCCGCTTACAACAGAAATTCATTCCGACAGTTTTAGAGCTTGAAAATTTAAAACCATTTCAATTGCCATTTTTTCGATTCTGTTTGCAATTGCCTTTCTATGTTGTTCATGCTTTTACCACAATAGCAAATCAGGAAATCAACCACATATAATGATCCATCAATGCTATCTTTTAAGGCCTGAGCCAAGCTATTTAATTTCATACTAAATAATGTAACACAGAGGATACTTTCTTGCGGAACACCAATCTCTTGTTCAAATGAGCCAGAAGAGGTCGTATTGACTCTGACGTTGAATTCTCGATCCTTGAGAAAATTCTCAATAAAATCAGGCAAGCTTCCTCTCAACCCCATATCAGAAAGATCTTTTAAAAATTCCATATTTCCATGATGTATCGTATGCCTTTTCTATGTCGAAAAAGATAGATACAGCATGTTCTTTCTTTAAAAATGCATTTCTAATGAACGTTTCCAATCGAACTAGATGGTCTAATGTGGTCCGACCTTGTCAAAAACTATTTTGGATGTTCGACAGAAGACCGTTCGGTTCGAGATACCAAACAAGACGGTTATTTATCATCCGTGCCATTGTCTTACAGACACAACTAGTTGATGCTAGTGGTCTGTAATTAGATGGTTCGGAATGATATTTACCCGATTTTGGAATAGGAACTATAGTGGCTTGTTTCCATATAGGTAGAAGTTTCCCTGTCCAAATTTTATTAAAAAGGTTTAACAGAATTTCCAGAGTTGTTATACATTTTGTAGCAAGATGTTTGAGGAGTTGATAATTGATATCATCAGAGCCACATGCCGTGTCATGTGCCTTCTCCAAGGATTAATTCAGTTCATCCATCGAAAACAATCTGTTATATTCCTCTGTATTTTTTTGGATTTAAAGTTAAGTTTGTTTCGTTCTTTTAGTTTCTTAATTCTCTGGAATGTGGGTCTTAGATTTTTAGATAAAGAATGTTTCTCTAAAGTTTCTCAGATTTTATTTCCAGTATCTTTTTCAGATGTTAAAATATCTTTTCCGTTTTTGATGTAATGGACATTAGCTTTTCTTTTTTTACCCTTAGTTTTTTGTACCATATTCCATAGTTTGTTCATAGGGGTGTGGTAATTTTATTTTGATTGATTGATGTTTTACGCCAACTTCAGCAATATTTCAGCTATATTGTGGCGAAAACTATTAAGTTATTTGAACAATTATAATAAATATATAAAATATCAATATAAAACCATTAAAGCTTTATACAAGTAAAACAAAAGTGTAAAATATAAAAACAATATAAAAAACATTATAGAAGAAAGAACAGTTTAACTGTTACAATATTACAACTATAAATTCAATCCATTGAAATCTTACTAAATACATTGATTGCTTTTAAAAGTTGAACGATTTTGTCGCCAGCAACATTTGTAAATAGGTCTTTTAGAAAATCAGCTGAATAAAAATCACGCCTGATATCGGCAACATCTACACATTCAATTAAAACATGTTGAATTGTATAAGGACAATTGCATGGAATACATTCAGGTCGATCATCACTGTTGAGGATAAAACTATGTGTTGTTCTAGTATGTCCAATACGACATCGGGTCAACACTACCTGTTCCCTACGGTTTTTACCGACTTGTTTACCGACGTCTGACTGTATTCCGTGCAGTTTATTATTTATTTGCAGATCCCATTTGGCCTGCCATAACTTTAAAATGTATTTAGCGATTAAAGGCTTCATGTGAACGGTACAGGACAATCCGCCATCTCGTCATCTAGTGATTCCTTGGCTTCCTGGTCAGCATCCGTGTTTCCATAGAAATTTTATTTTGAAACAAAGTTACGCCAAGAAGTGCGTTTTCTTTGTTCAAGGTTCTTGGAGCTTTTTACGAAAAACTCGAAAATTGCCAAGATAGTCTGTCGTTGGATGTTTATTGAAAACTTCCATTGCCTTTTACGATGTTTCAGAGCATAATTACAGTCATCGTCAAACCAAGATTTCCACAGCCGTTTTGGATTTCCCGATGTTTTTGGTATAGATTTATCTGCTATGGAAAGTATTTTTTCACTGATTGATTGATTGATTGAATATTGTTTAACGTTTACTCAGCAATATATTTCAGCTATATCAAGACGAGAACAAGTTTGTTAATAAATAATCACTTTGGGGTATGGAAAGGGCCATGGGACGGGAAATTCTGACTGCCACTGAAAAAGTAGGGTGAAATCGTCAAGGGCGGGGAATTTAGCCTTGTAGCCGATCACCTACGGACAACCCCAAAAAGAGCTTGCTACAAAGGTTCTTTAACGTGCAGGAAGCGTGGCATTTCTTCCAACACGTGGACCTGAGTTTACATCCCATCCGGAAGATGGGTTGTGTATTTATTAATCCCGCACAACCACGGAATGGGTCCAATTTCTATATCCCGGAACCCTCGGGGTCAGCCTCCGTTTAGGAGGGGTCACACCCCGCAAGCCGGAGATACTAGGTCCTATTTCTATATCCCGGGGTTCCCTCGGGGTCCTCTGTTAGGATGACTCATACTCCAAGCTCAGAGGATGCTGCGGGCCTATTCATAAGCCGGGACCGCGCACGGCTGTTTTTCACTGAATAGACTTAAGTGATAAAGAACATCTTCAAGCAATTCCGATTTAATTCTTCACTGCATAAATTTTCATACAGTGTCCAATCAGTTTTACTCCCTCCATCGTAGTTTTGTCCTTAGCTTTATTTGATATTACTGATTATTCGGATATCGTTTGGTTTTATGCATTTGAAACATTTTTTGAAATTATGGATTTCCTTTGTTTGGGTTCTAGTGCTGCTGACGAGGAATTAATTTCCGAAATGGCAATACAGCTCATTAAAATTATTGCAGTTGCAGTAAACATATGTGTTATGGTCTCATGTTCATTTACTCCATATCCTTTCGTAAAATATTATCAAACTTAAAGCGGTGTGGCTTTTCCATAGTAGTAGAATACAGCTGTTGAAGAATTATGGGAAAGTGATCACTACTACATAAGTCATCGTGTACTTTCCAAGAGAAGTCCAAAAGTAGAGATGGGACATTTATAGTTAGGTCAGTAGCTGAGTATGCCCCATTTCCAGGATGTAAATAAGTGTTTGAACTGTCATTAAAAATGCATAAACTTTCCTGCGACATTATGTCTTCAATCTTTTTATCTTTATCATTCAACGCAGAACTACGCAATAGTGGATTGTGAGCATTGATCAAATGGAGCGGGCAGTTGATCGGTCAAGTTTCTAAGTTGACTCAGACTTTGGTTGAAATTTTGTGGTAAGTATGCAGATCGTTTTATCTAAAGAAATTCTCACTGCAACAGCCTGAAGATCAACAGTACTGTGAACAATATTATTGTTGACAAGAATTGTTGAGCCGCCAGCAGCTCGTTTATTCTCAGATATACAAGTGCTGTAGAGAGAGTAGTTCTTTACATTTAATGTATCACTTTTCTTCAGTTGCGTTTCCTGAAGGCATAATGCCGCAGGATAAAAGGCTTGAATTAATAAAGTAATTTCAATAAAATTTATCTGAAACCTCGACAATTCCATTGAATAATATTGTTCATTTTAGTCGTATTGGTGAGATATTTCCCTTTCGGGAAACTGATTGATGACGACACGATGGACCATTTAAAGACGAAGACCTTTTGTTTTGGTTCATTTTAGATGTTGTTTTCTGTTTCTGTATCCATCTGATCTTCGAAATATCCCCAAATGTCAGGATTCCAATACAGTTTTGGGCGTGGACGGGAAGTTCTAGATTTACCCGATCTTCGTTTGCAGACAGGCTTTCATATCTATTAGATGAACTTATAGATGAGTTGGGCCTGTATCATCTGCTCTGTCTTTAACTATTTTTTTATCTGCAGAAGATGGGCATTCTGCAAATTCTCCCCCGTTTTTAATGGAGGATTATTTTGTATTGTTTAAGTTAGTTTTTGATTACTATATGAAGATGATTGTCCTTTAAAGCAAGTTGACGATTGTGTTGACTTTGGTGTTTGAAGTTGCTGTTTGTTTCTTATATTTAGTTGGAGTAAGAATTTTATCCCTTGAAACTGTTTTAGCAGGCATTTTGGGGGGACTTTGGCTATCGCACGACCAGGTCATAATTGTCTGCGTCTTCACATGCGACAAAGTAGGCAGTTGTCCAACCTTATCTGCATATGAAGAAGTTCCTGTAATGACTGTGTTTGCTGAAGACATTTGCTGATGGGCTTCCTTGTTAGAGATGTTTCTTTCTGTTTTCAATTTTAGTATTTCTTTGTCTTTCATATAAAGGGGACAGTGTCTCGATGAAGACATATGCTCACCACTACAGTTTGCAGATTTCAGTGGTTTACTGGAGTCAGTGCCCTGTTGTCCCTCCTCCGAGCACCTGAA
Source organism: Modiolus philippinarum (assembly GCA_002080025.1). NCBI lineage: Eukaryota > Metazoa > Mollusca > Bivalvia > Mytilida > Modiolidae > Modiolus > Modiolus philippinarum. The sequence goes on from MJUU01006552.1 coordinate 16,235, forward strand.
GCATTTCAATTTGCCATGACATTGTTTGGTGCCATGACCAAGCTTTTTGGCAAGTGAAGCATCTGACTGGGTTTGGAAGGAACTCGTCCACCTTTATAACAAAGGGTCTTATTTTCCTATGATATTGGTGGGATAGACGAGTTGAATGAAAGCAGAAAAGTTACCGGTGTTCCTGTCCGCTTCTATCCCGCAAGATACCTCTGCTAATATTTAATGTTCTGTGTGGAGAAGCCGAAACTTTAAAATCAAGAATATTTTCAATAACTGGTCACTTTGAAACTAAGGAGAATCTCCCTCGTGCAAAGCTCTGTCCTTAGCTGATTTTGGCTTTCTATTTAGATTATATTTGGTAATTTGTTCTTTATAAGTTTTTGAACATATTTGGCCCTATGGTCTTCCAAACGTTTAGAATTATCTGCACTGAAGAGACATAAGTTGTCGAAATGCGCATATGCAGAATCAAAATTCGCAGTAATTCGGTATTTAGTTATTTGATGTTTTGATACAGTTTCAATCAAAAAGTCACCTGAACGCATTCTAAACACATTTTTTACGGCTCCAGCAATGTTTGTATTAATTTTAGAAATGGGCTTTTCGGGTGACCCAGTCAACACTACGAATTAAGTTCAGTTGTTTTCTTCTTCGGGAACAGAATCATCAGATTTTCTTTTTTTATTTGGAGCTGGTTGATTTGATGTTTGTTGTACCATGTAAGAAGGTAATATTTTTAACTATCCTTGTCTGCCAAAATGGCCTTTTTTTATTCCAGCACTCTCCACCGGAAGGCACCAAGAGATCAAAGGATGGTATACTCAAGCAGAGCGTAACCGTCAGCCGCTGAAAGATGGTGTACCACTTGATTGACCCATAAGCCACTGCGTTCTCAAGGATAACTCCATTGATTAAAGAGGTAAATGAGAATAAGACATTCAAAAGACACTAGTTTGTAAATCTTATTTTTGGGATATCTTCAAGGGTTTGGCATGACCAGCCGATTGATCGGTCATGCCAAACCATCCGACCTCCTGTTTAGATGATTTCAGAGCCAAAGCAGGGTATAGACCCTGTATTCTCAGCCAAACGGATATTTATGGCCGCAGCGGGAGTCTGAATACAGGTTCGCACCCACCAGGATCTCATCAACCATCGACACGGGTCTCGACACACGACAAACGTGTCGCCTCTGTTAGGAAGACTCATACTCAAAGCTCAGAGGATCCTGTGGGCCTATTCGTAAGCCGGGACCGCGCACGGTGGTACTTTGAATAAAGCTTATTCTTATAATCATCATTGTCCGTTCTTAGACATCAATTTTGATACTACCTATGGTAAATTAGATACTAAAATTTATCATAAAAAGGACGACTTTTCTTTCCCTTATCCATTCTTGGGTGGCGATGTTCCATTAGCGCCATCATTAGTGTTTACATATCTCAACTTGTTCGATTTGCTCGAGTATGTAATAACGTTTGCGATTTTAATGAACGGAACCTTTTCATAACTGAAAAACTATAACATCAGGGTTTCGTTATCATAAACTAGTTAAAACCTTTTCCAACTTTTATCGATATAAAGACTTAGTTCATAAATGCAATGCAACCTGTAAACATCTAATAAATGTTGGCATTTCACATCCCTTATTTTACGGTAATGTTTTACATAAGAGTGAAAATGCTTAAACTCGCCTAACAAACTAATAAAACCTTTAAATCGTCTAATTCATACGGTATTGTCGTCAAGTCAACAAGTTTGACCTTCTTTGGTATTAACATTGATTTTTTGATAGGGCCAAATAAAAAAATAGGTGTGGTTCCGGTCACCCCTCTGAAAAAAATAGGGTCGGTAGGTCGGGATTTTTTTTTTATTTTATTTTTTTATTTTTTTAAATCATATATAATACTTAACATGTAAATGCATTGTAACCCATGATATAAAACCATATATTATACCCACATTTTTACCCTAAAAATGATTTAGAGATAGGGGCGTGAATACTTAAGGATTTGTCCAAGTTCCCAGTTGATTGATTTTTAATCTCATCTCAAGCCAAACGATCGTTCTTATCACTATGGGACTTGATAAATACTATTGGTTGTTATGAAGTTGAAAAGTCCAAACAGTTATAAAGAGAAGGTGTATTTCCAACAAAATTTATATTTTCATATCATAATCTCGAATATTTCATTTGCCGCCATAACTTTTGAGGATGTCAACAAACCATGTGGTCGGTAAAGTGTCGATATAGCTGACAATATGCTATTTATATCACATTGACTCTTGACAATATTATATTCACAACAGATGTAAAAGAAGAGGTTTAAGTCTCCTTTAAATTTATCCCGCAACAGTTTAATAGGCTTTGAAGCCTCTGAAATATTGAATAACATGTGAACTAAATACGGATACGACAGTCCGCGCCGAACTCGTTCCGAATTTATAATTGCACGAAAACTTCCTGATGGGAAATAACTTCAATTTTCGCGGCGTTTGAGCTCGTTTCTCATCAAATTCTTCATAAAAAAGGTTCCATAAAGTAAATTTAAAACTCTGCTAGTTGATAAGCTATGATAATACCGATTCACAGTTTCAAAATAACTACGATCTTGCCGATGATCTCTCCTTAAACTTTGTCAGTCAAAAGTGGCCATAAAACTAGGGTCGTTCGTTTTATTTTTTATTTTTTTTTTTACTTTTTGGGTGAAAAAAAAAGTCTAGGGTCGGCAGGAAAAAAAAGGGTCAGTCGGGTGACCGGAACCACACCTCTTTTTTTATTTGGCCTAGGGTCTTTACATCTTAACTAAACACATTCTACATGTAAAATTCAAAAACAAGTATTGCATGGGCACTGGTTATGTATTCGGGTATGTGCCTGAGATCATTTTGCTAAACCCCTAACGGGAAGGGATTTTGGTGGAAGCTGTATTATTTTATTTGTCAGTTGGTAATGGGTCTGGAGCTGGCATGTCAGTTAACTGCAAGTAGTCTTTTGTGATTTCATGTTTATGTCTGTATATTAAGTTTTTCAGTGTCATTTTTCACAATTGACTCAGTCCTGTTGCTAACTGTTGTTACTATTGTTTTTTTATTCATCACATTGGCTAGAGGGAAGGTTTTGGACCAATAAAACTAGTTTAACCCCGCCACAGCAGGTTTGCGCCTGTCCCAAGTCAGAAAATAAATAAGCCTTTGTGTGTCTTGTCTGTTTTCTACTTAGTTTACTTGAAGTCTTAGGAGTCTAGGATGATGTCTTTTTCGCGGAACTTGATTACTCTTTATTTAGGGGCAGATTCCGACCTGCCGTTGGTTGTGGGGTTTCTTCGCCATTCATTGAAGATCTTATGGTGGCGTTGAGTTGTTATTACTCCCTTTTGGGTCGTTGTCTTTTGATACATTCCCCGTTTCCCCTCTCTTTTTCTATACCTACGATCTTTCTTTTATTTATTTGATTGTTCCTTAGAAACACCTATATTGTCAATGTCTCAATATAATTACATCAAACTCGTAAAACAACAATCCAGTATCTTAGAATACATCGAAATATAGAAATTTTCTTCATTAGGTGATACACTCTAGGGTTCGCGTATTGCTTTTCTTTTTTTTTAAAGAAAACAACTTGTTTCTATTATGAGTTGAATTTGCATTTTAAATTCTTTTCTTATTAGCGGAATGGTCAAAAAATAGATCTTATACCAAGGAAAATCTTAAATTATAGATTTTATCCTCCAAGGCATTTATATATACAAATGTACCTCCATTGACAGTTCCCTGCACCTGAATCGGTTCTCAAGGGCTCCGTCTTTAGAGTGTGTAGATGGTGGTCAGGGGAATGCCCTGTCAGATGGTCCTATCAATAAACGAAAATCCTAGTCGCGAACCATTGTAGACGAAATATGTTTTGAAATATGTTTCTTAAGTTTGAAGAAACCTTTATTTTTCTAAGGAGAGCAGACTCAATAGGGGGTTGCCCAGAAGGCTAAATTTCCTGTCCCTATCAATTTATCCCCTTTTCCAATCGTTTCCCTGGTTGCCTCTTCCATTTTTATTTCTTTCTTCTTTAACTTACATTTTTTATCTGAATTGAATAACTTGTTCTCGTCCTGATATAGCTGAATTATTGCTCACTGGACGTAAAACTGACTATTCTATCAATTCGTTATCAGTTAGTCAACAAATAAAAGTACAAAAAGTAACATAATAACATGTGAAATGTTTGGTTTTTATTCCAATGACACATAGTGAGACAGAAATCTGATAACTGTACAAGATCTAGATAATTTTAATGACATATAAACTCGTAGCACAAAATCTTTTACCATGGGACAGTTTTTGATTTTACTGTCTGGTGACTGTATAAGATTTAGATCCTTTTAATGATATATAAACTCGTAGCACAAAATCTTTACACGTCCGAGGGGACAGCTTTTGATTTTACTGCAGAATAACATTTTAGATCTCATCGAGGCTCTCGAATTAAAACTCACCGTAGATCTTTAAACCAGTATATTGTGTCATGCATTGCCATTTATCCTTTATGCTGGCTTCATGTTCGATTTCATTAGGCATCAAGAATCGAGCGATAAAAATTATCTTAATTCTAGAAAAAAAATGTTTCAACCTAAGCAGTATCAACCTCGTAAAATTTAGCAAATTTTAGCGTGATTGTTCGTTTTTTTTATTCTTGTATCATCTTGTTCTTTATCAGCTTTGTACAGGTTTCGATTTTCGGTCTTCACAATGTTTTCAATAGACTTGCACTGAACAGACATTAAATATAGAAGTGGTCATATGCAAAAACTAAACTTCAAATACTTTTGGTACTCATATATTTATATGAAAAACAAGTAATGAAATAATGCATACCTTTGATAACAAAAGTCTTTGAAAGCACAGACGAAGATTCTTCAGGGAGGGTTGGGGTCTGAAGAAGTGCGTTTTCTACACTTTTAAAATTGTTGACAATTATGGATGACCTCAAAGAGGAATATGCAGAACAACATTTTACAACTCTAACAGACTGAAATCAAGTGTGAACCGGGGGATAACCGATAATGAATTGTGGCGGTGTTCTCGCAAGACTATTTGACAGTGACACGGATTCTATAAATAATTAAGTTGAACATAGAATTTAATATACTTTAATGAACTTGAATTTTACTGGGTTAACGTATCTATCTTGATATTTTAGTTTGATTATCATTGTTTCTTTCTTAGGGTCAACTTTTCTTTATTGTACGCAATTGCGCTTTGTTTGAACTTTACACTCAACTCTTTGATTGTGTTAGCTACAAGCATAAAAGTGCTAGCGACTGCTGAAAGAACTATTAACCATTTGCATTGATACACAGATTAATTACAGCTGATATGAACAGATAAATAATATTCTTCGAAAATGAACACTTTGAATTTATTTGTAATATTTTGAAATTATTGTTTTAATTTGGATAAATATTCAACGCATCCAATTATAAGACTACCCTATTTTACAACATGACGAGTAGGGAAGTTTTGGAATTGGATGCAGTGAATCCAGGAATTTCGAATACTGAGTATTGTTAGGCCTCCTTTTTTTTACATTGATAATGCCAGCCTTGCATATTTCAAACTAGATTCTTATTTCGTTGCTTTTCATATGTTATGTTAAGTAGTGAAGACTATGGCCATCAAAATTTGCAGACAGTCAAATGCATTCCATATTGGAGGATCTCTCGCTATCTGGGTCAGTTGGTAACATTTCACAAGACCCTTTTACGGTCATGTGGGGTTTGTTAATATTTCAAATTACATATATAGTATCCTTTATTTGTGACAAGTGATATATATAGTACATGTATATGTATATAGTATATGTACAATAGTTTTTGGACAACGTGTCTTATATTGCTTACCGAGGATGTTTAACAAACTATCACCTGTCAATTCCATTTTTACCTTGATATTGAAAACGAACTCGAAACTCCAGTATTGTTTCAAGAGGCCATGTCCAAACATTCGCCAACAATAATAAACGTCAATTGTTACACGTAAATGTTTGTTATTTCTATTTGCCCCGATCTATTTTCCTTCAATAAAAACGATATATGGTATGCAATATATTTTAGCCAGAAATAATTGTACCTGTTTTGAAGGAACTCCTGTGAAAGTACACACAAGATCTTGCTAGTGGGCACATATTCAGAGTAAATGGAAATACAAAGAATGTTTTTAATATAATGTACAAAAAAATATTAGATTTCTAAAATCTTTGAAGATTTTTATACTTCTGAAAAAGATTGTTAGAGTAGTTTTTAAAAAAAGCAGGTATCAGATTGTTGTTATAATGTACTTCATGGGATGCGTTTGATATGTTTACTTAAAGCCGTTATATTTTTTTTTAAAAAGCGGAAAAGTATTACAAGATAAAATATTTTGAAAAGTCCTAAACCGATTTGATTCAGTATAAAATTTAAACAATGGAGAGATCCGACTTTGAAATAACTAAATACCGAACTTACTGTCAATTTAGATTGCCAGCTTATGTCTCTTCAGAGACAACCAGATCAAATTAAAATTTTCAGAAAAATAAACAGAAAAAATGCACAGAGAGAAATTTGATAATACATCTATATTCATTTTTCATATGAAATAATTGGTACACTGATTTTTCTTATTCAATATTGGAGAGAGATGCATTTAAGCTATCAATAGATTTGAACAAAAATTTATAGTTCGCAGAATGATTTTTTTCTTCATTTTCTATGTCAATATAGCAGCACTGTATATAAAGATTTCTATGATGAATATGTCGAGTCCATTGCAAACACCTGATATGAAATTCTCAACACAGTCAATGACAACACTACAGTGTAAGGTATCAAAGAGTGTAAACAAACTGCTGTTTACAGAACATGCAAATTACATAGTCACAAATTATATGAGCAGGAGGGATTTCAGCAAGTTCATTTCTCTGATAAACCACTTTTTTATTTCAATATAATTGCATTCATTCTGCTTCGTCATGGAAATCCCCGTTTTTGATTGGTTACGAGTACTTCCGATCATTTCCGTGACTGTGTTTTATCATTCAGTAAAACTACAGCAGCACGCGACTCCTTGACAACGACAAAAGTAAACAAGGCGGCGGAGTAATCTAAACTAGGAAATGGTGCATTATCCAAGAGTTTCATCACGTTATCTAGCGTAGAGACTGGCGTTCCATTTACGGATAGTAATTATGAGTTTTGAATGCAATATTTGTAGTTTTATTGTCGTGTAAAGGGATGGACCGTAGCACATTTTTCACATGAAGCTCTATCGCGCTTCATTCAAAATATGCTGCAGTCCACCCTTTTACACTCCAATAAAACTACAAAACATTGCATTTCAAATAATGAAGTCTTTATGTGTAGCTCTCAATGACCGGATACTCGAGCAAAAAGTTAATGGTAGAACTATGTGAAATTTGAAATAACACATTTTGTCTTACAAATTGTAATACATTGCATCATGGATTTTGTTCGGGAATAAAACCGCCAAAGGACTGGTATTGAATCATTTTGAAATCATTGTCCTAAACATGGTATTTTGTGAGCTGTTGGACTTGTAGATACATAATTGCTTTCGTACAAACTTCTCAAAACAATGTAAGGTTATGTCAATAACGCCTATACTAACAGCCAATTTGAGAGTTTAATTGTTATTCATGACATTAAGTCCTGTTTACGTTTTTATCGCAAACTTCATTATTGTTGAAAAGGTCACTAGCATTTCAAGGCCTTCTTACCTCACAACTATCTAATGTTTGCAACAAAGTGTTTGTGCCGTTAAAATAATTGTCTGATGATGACATGTTGTACGGAAGTTCACGTTGCTTTTGCTTTTAATCAGTCTTGCTCCATTCTGTCATTTTGTGTTAGTATAATTGCTTATTATATCCGCCAAAGGGTTTGTCCGGTCGCCTTTCTGATTCTGTAAAACGTTAATCACAGAAAATCATTCTATGATGATCATTGTAAAATAAAACACTACGGAAGCGGATAGTTGTTGTCAAACTCTCTGTCAGATTGGGAAATTATATATATCTTGTTAATTCATTTAAGTGCCGCGCTGGACAATCATGATGGCGATTAAATAGGAAAAATGATGGAATATGGAGTGAATGTACATGTGACAAAAACGCACATGATACATAGAGAACTCCAGTTTATCAAGGACAGGGCTTTTATTCCTGTCTTCATCTTCACCACGTAGAACCCCTCGTGTTCGGTGGCGGTTATGAGATGCTTCCGGTTTTTTACGGTGGCGGTTTTGAGGCGAGATATTAGTAGGACGTTCCAGGTTAGTTGTTTATATTTCTTTATCACAGAGGATTTATTACGAAAGTCCTGTCGGACGGAAGTCCTCTATCATTATTAGAACTAGTAAAGTACTTGTCTTTATATGTCTAGCCATACTTTCTTCAAACACTTCGACAGAAAATAGAGCAATGCGTCATTTCGGTGATTCAGAATATGTATTTGAATTGTTTTTCCAAACGACAACACTTTTTCAATGACATTAAGTTACATCCTAGACTTGTTAATAAAGTATGTCTAAAACTATTGTCAAGGTAACTGGCAGTGCTGTCTATTGATCACATGTCAACAAAAACGGCTGAAGGTCATCCGGTGGCGGTATTGGAGGTTCATCCGGTGGCGGTTCAAGTTAATGACACTCATTAGATATATATTAAACAGCAAAATATCACACTGAAATTGCAATGTACGTGAGGTGTACTTATTTCACGTTCTAAATTTTCTTTTTACTTTATAATCTATCATTTTTTTAAGATTTGAAGTGTGTTGAATCAGTGATGGTCATGTTGTTTGATCCTTTTATGATTATAAGTTTGATGCCTCTGCAAGTCTTTAGGATATTGCTTCATGTTGTGTTTTATTGTTACTTGGGCTTTATTTTTGCAGAATTAGCACTTTTTCTCAACTAATTTTAATTTATGACCTTTTGTTCATATTGTTCGGTCTCTCTTCTGACATAGAAAGTTACTGAAGAGGGAAGGCTGATACAATAGAACATATTTAACACCGCAACTTACTTGGTGTGTACCAGGAGTCTAGAATGTAAGTGATTGTACGGGTCTTCTATAAGTTTCAGTGTTTACAGTGCATCATGGTCTTCGTCTCTGATAGCATGGTTCATGTTTACACATGTTGATAGGACAATTCGCAAATTCACGAACAGTGGTTAATGGCTTATTGGAATACTAGATTTACACAGCTTTAGTGTCTTGTTTACAAGTATTCTATTTGTATAATTTCATTATCGTTATGTAACCTATCGCCGACTAGTTTGCCAGTGTTTTTATATTCCGCCACATTAAATGGCAAGTATGTAATACCCTCCAAAAAATTAAAAGTTGAATGTCCGTTCTTCTCCGGAACCGAACATAAATTACTATACACGTTAATATGTTGTCTCTGGCGCAAAAGGGAGGTCTAGTTCAATTTTGAGTCATATCGGACACCTGTTACCGAGTAATACCATGGATTTGGGTTGAAAATTGGGCACGTGGCTTGGTGTCATTATATGTTCCATTAAAATTATGCCCTTTTTTAACTCCTTAAGAAAAGACGTATCATTTGACCCAACAAATATTATAATATCTATGAAAACATAAGGAAAAACTTACCAAAAGTCCTGAGTAGTATCGGCTAACGAATACCGAAGCAAAAATAATGAAAGGGGAATTCCAAAATCCAAAAATGGTGAAGCCTAGATTTATCTTGTGTGCAACATTTACCATTAACATTTAAAAACAAGACCTTTAGCCTTAGGCACAACTTCAATCGGATGCAGAGGGGGTATCCAGGGGCTGAAACTTCTCCCTCACCCGTCGTCGGAAAAATTGTGATTTTCGACCAAGTTTCGGTATATCAAACGTCAAACTGCATGAACTGTAGCTTGAAACCTTCTTGTCTTCCGAGAATCATATTTTTAAGACAAATCCGCTATCCATCTGCAGTCATCCTAGTCTTTGGTAACATAAGTAGAGATGAGTGAGATTTTTTTTTATCCAGTTGCCATTTCTGTTTCTTTTATATACCGGTATTTGGATTTTGTGGTCGATTTTTGAGTGCTATTTTCAGTGATCGTTTTTGAATTAAATGCCATTTACATTGTAAATATAATTTTTATTTCTACTTAACTTCAAGGACAAGAAAAGTAGGAGGAAAATTAAATTAGGAAATGTATCAGCCCCATGTGCGCCATCAAAAGGGGGCGCATTACCGGTCCGCCAATATTACAGAACGGACGAGTTCTAATTTCTTCACACCAAACACCTTGGTATTGATATGGAGTGACGACTAACAAAACATTCTGTGACGACATGTTTATCTAATAAAACTAGAGGCTCAGAAACTGAGCCTGAATCGCTCACCTGATAAAATGCTTACAGCAGGTAATGAAGTGATATTTATCCCATAGGATCCTATGTTGAAATATGTTCTGTGCTGACAGTCCTTTTTTATCAGATTAAAAAAAATAAGCAATATCAGTTTGGCCAAATTTGGTTCAATAGTTTCACAGCTGATGATGAAAACGATGTGTTTCTATAGGGGTCCCATTTTCAAAAATAAGCATCCACTGACCCAAATATCACCGCCTACTATTAAAGTTACTGAGTTGTGGATCTTTACTGAATTTTTTTATGAAAGTCATTCATGGTGGCTAAGGTAACCAGATTATGGTATTGATAGTGCGTACTACCTAAGATGGGTCTAGTGACCAAAAATATTCACATACCACTTCTAGTTGCCGAGATATTGCCCTTATCAGGTAACGTAACGTTAACATCGTCGCCACAAGAAAAGCAGCATCTATGTCTCGCCTAATGTTATATTTGTCGCAGGCAAGACAATAAATAACTGGCACAAGTTTTAGGTGAAGTCTGAAATCTAGGTTATATGACAAACGTGATGACTTTCCAATTCAAAACTTTGTCTTTCTCTGAAGCATAATACCTACCTCCCCAGCATATGGAGAGTATATTTCACAATTAATGAGTTACTCTAGAGCATGCAGTTCATACAGCGACTTTGTAGAAAGAGCAAAAGCACTGTCATAAAAACTGCTGAGAGGGATATGTTCAGCTGTTGTTACTTTCGTCCCTTCAGAAATTCTATGGCCGTTATACCACGACATCATAGATAGACATGAAATGTCAGTGTCACAAATGAATCAGCTAGATTCACGTCTTCCTGAATTTGAAATTACTGGTTTTGACTTTAACCTGGATTGACCCTATGACAGTGTGACGGGTGATGTACACAGAGCAAGACATGCTTACCATTCCGGAACACCTGATGTCACCCTCGGTTTTTAAAGGGGTTCACACTGTTTGTGAATTGCTCAACTTTAGTTTTGTCTTCGTTAGTGATGTTTGTGGTACCGATTTGTCCTCGTCATTGTCTGATTACTATAGAGACTTACAGAAATTTTCCAAATTATCACTTTTGTACTGTTTGAGGGTTAGGACAGTAATACGTAATGTGGATTTTAATCGGTTTTGTCTACGGGTCAGAAAATGACATGAACCGATGAGCTACCAAACAGATCTTTTAAAACCATAAATGCCTCACTGAATGTGTGACGGGTGTTGTATGCAGTGCAGAACAAGCTTACCCTTCCCACTATGTTTTTCAGAGTTCACACTGCTAGTGCTTTAGTTTTTTGTGTAGTTTTTGTTTGTTTTTGTGGGCTTGTGGTGTCTTTGGTCTTCCGTCTTCTGGTGTTCTTGCTTTTGCCATGTCTCTGGACTTTGATTTATGTAATGTTGTGCTTTTTTTTTCGTTGTTTTGTATACTAAAATCACGATGCAATAAATGAATAATAGAGTACCTAAAAAATGAACGAGTCAATTGTTAAATTGATATAATGGCGTTGATTGAAAATTGAAGGCACGCTTATAGCCCCTTTCAAAAAGTGTTGTTACCTTTCCTGGATTTGAACACTCCCATCAAATGGAAGTACAAACCCGGTTATTACTCGTATACGGTTTGATGACAGTACCCAACTCAAACCCTGAATACATTTTAATTCTAACAAAATTAGCGCAGCGTCACAGTAAACAATGACATGTTATCTAAATATGAACAGTTTTATGAATTGTGTTCAGGATGAACAACACTTCCGAATTGGGTTGATAACCAGAACTGTTTATTTGTATTTAAATGCCGAAACTGAAGGGCGGGCCAAATGATTTTTTAAAAAGGCGTATACACGCCGATATGACTTCAAAATCGTTCATGTTTTCGCAACTTCATTATTGGATCGTTTCAAGTGAACAACCCATAATCGGTTGTCAGGGGCTTCGGCTACAGAGCTGCCGGGCGCGTCCCCAGGTGGTGGATAGGGGAATGCCCTGTCTATGCGGGGTAGTCAGGTCATAATACGGAAAGCCTGACCGCGAACCATTGTAGCCAAACTGTGTGGAGAAACGCCACGCTCCATGCAGTATAAAGACCCCTTCTATATTTCTCTAAAGAGAGCAGACGCACTGGGTGTCGTATGGAAGGCTAAATTTCCTGCCCCTACCCATTTCTCCAATTTTCCAGTGGCAGTCAAAAGTCGTTGCCCAGGTTGTCCCTTCCACCTTTATTTCTTTCTTCTGATACTTTCAATTTTTTGAATTCATTAACTTGTTTTCGTCCTGATATAGCTGAAATATTGCTCATTGGACGTTAAACTCTAACTAATCAATCAATGGAAGAGAATAAGATAAAGCATTATGTAAAGATGTACTCTCTCTTAATAATCCTAAATTTTCAGTAGTATTTACATGAGATCTATCCCAATGAGCTTGAAATTAAAGAAACAACTGAAGCACCTACTTCAGCTTCGTACCTAAATCTGTTATTGTATATTGACGAAGATGGACGTTTGAAGTCTAAGCTGTATGACAAGCTTGATGATTTTAATTTCCCAATTGTGAACTTTCCTTTCCTTAGCAGCAATATACCTACCTCTCCAGCCTATGGAGTGTACATTTCACAGTTGCTTCGTTACTGTCGAGCGTGTAGTTTGTACAGTGATTTTCTGAACAGAGCAAAAACACTGTCCAAGAAGCTGCTTAGTCAGGGATTTGTTCAACCTATGTTAATTTCATCCCTTAAGAAATTCTATGGCCGTCACCATAACATCATCGAAAGATATGACATGTCAGTATCCCAAATGAAATTGGACATTTTGCGCTAGATTTACGTTTTCCTGGATTTGACTACCGAGTTTGACATTTTCCTGGATTGACCCACTCACAGTGTGACGGGTGCTGTTAACAGAGCAGGACATGCTTACCCTTCCGGAGCACCTGATGTCACTCTCAGTTTCACTGGAGTTCACACTGTGAGTGCATTGTTTTGAATTTTGTGATTTTTGTTTCGGTGCTTTGTGTCTGTCTAGCGTCGTTGTTTTGTGTCTGGTGTCATTGTGTTCTGTGTTCTCATTTTGGCCATGCCTTTGGACTTCGATTTTTGTAAATTTCACCCCTTTCTTCCTTCGGTATTCTACTGCCGTTGTTTCCAAGAGATTTATAGAAAAGGGATAAAATCAGGTTGCTACACAATGTAATTTTTCCTGCAATAATTTTATTTTATATACAAAAAATGCAGGGTGTCAATAATACAAAAAGTGATATTTTATAACGTAGGATCTTCTGGTTCCTGTCCTGTATACTAAGATCCACAAAAAGGTAAGAATTAAGCTACAATTAATGTAGAAATGATAACAGGAAACACCTACAATGACTGAAAACCACAATCCACCAGAGAACCGCACAAGAAAAATAATAAGTGACAAAAGGCAAACATGGACAACAATGTGAACTCGGGATAGCCGGACTAGGTACCGGCACTAGCAAGAGCTAGTGGTAGGGTTAAACCGGTTTATAGGTACTCAAACCATCCTTTCTCTATCCCATTTCCTAATAGTAAAATAAACCCAATACATGTAGACTACTAACTCCAAGACCACAATCTTGAGAAGGAAAGAAAAGACCAAAAAAGAAAAATGGGTCGAGGAGTGCTCGCCGCTAAACTTGCCGGCTAGCTCAAGGAGCCTAGTCTTCTGATAAAACACTGTCGCACTAAGGAATAAAATTCAAATTAAAAACTCCCCGATAGTTTGGTTAAGAATCATCATAGATTTCAGTAGACATCGGCAGTATCAGATACAGACCAGTATACCTGTAATATGTGTAATATCTTCACATCATTGGATCCAAAAGCCAATTTCACGGAATCGTGAAGAATATTCTGTCAATATCCCCTATTACGTAAAGAATGTAAGTTGCGTCCCAGTTTTTCTGGATATATTATCAGTTTTTGACATTTTTAACATTTCCATAAAAACGAGGGTGAGAAATGCCCTTAGTAATACGCTGTTTGCAAGTCGCATTATATTTAGAAATAAAATCTTCATATCTTCTATAAAACTTCTTAAATGTGTTTATCAAATAATGGAATCTGCAACCTTGTTGTAAAGGTTTTGATGTGATAGTAAGGTTACGTTCATTAAAGTCGTCAAGATTAGAACAGACACGTGCGAATCGTACTAGTCGAGACACATACACCCCGTATGATGGAGCTACAGGAACGTCGCCATCAAGAAAAGGGAATTTAGTAATAGTGAAATCAAAATCATCCCTTTTATCATAAATTTTAGATTTTATTTTACCAGAGTCAACAATGATAGTTAGATTGAGAAATGGGCAGTATTTAGAATCATTGTTTGCTTTATTAAGTTTCAGTTCTTGTGGGTATATGAGGTCGACATAGTCTACAAACTGGGATTGTCATTAGTAAGGATATCGTCGATGTAGCCGCTGTAAACATTGAAAACAGAAATAAGCTGAGTCGCTTCTTACCTGTTTCTTAAGCCCATACATGTAAATTTAATATTTTCGACAAGGAAATGACCTATAGTATCACCCGAATTCTAGTGCTCACTGCACTTTGGTCTAGAGAGAGTCTTGTTTGTAAATCTTGATGACATAAGTAATACTCGGTACTCTATGATGATTTTAAACAGTACTTGGTACTCTTGAGGAGTAGGGGTGACACCCCATTAATGAATGTGTTGTATGATATTACACAGGAAATCAGTAATACAAACTTACGGGGAAAATCTGATATATGGAATTATTTAACTCACGTACATTGCAATTTCAGTGAGATACTTTGATGTTTAATATATATCTAATGAGTGTCATTAACTTGAACCGCCACTGGATGAACCTCCAATACCGCCACCGGATGACCTGCATCCGTTTTTGTTGACATATGATCAATAGACAGCACTGCCAGTTACCATGACAATAGTTTTAAACATACTTTATTAACAAGTCTAGGATGTAACTTAATGTCATTGAAAAAGTGTTGTCGTTTGGAAAAACAATTCAAATACATATTCTGAATCACCGAAATGACGCATTGCTCTATTTTCTGTCGAAGTGTTTGAAGAAAGTATGGCTAGATATATAAAGACAAGTAGTTTTCTAATTCTATTAATGATAGAGGACTTCCGTCCGATAGGACTTTCGTAATAAATCCTCTGTGATAAAGAAATATAAACAACTAACCTGGAACGTCCTACGAATATCTCGCCTCAAAACCGCCACCGTAAAAATCCGGAAGCATCTCATAACCGCCATCGAACACGAGGGGTTGTACGTGGTGATCTTGATGTCACCTGAGGGTCTTCAACTAGAGTTGAACAATAATGCATTAACCTATCTTTTTTTTTAATTGATGGCAAACAACGTTCTCCATTTCAAGAGACGTTGTCTCATTTGCATTTACTCCATATCCCTTCATTGTAAATTCCATATTTTATTAATAAAGCTCGACACTTTTTCATTATTACCATAATTAAGGATATGGTGTAAATGCACCAAGAGACTTTACAAATACACTATAAAACAAAAAAAAATGGAACCACGTTTTTATTGTTCTTCATGTTTAAGTCACCATGTTTGGTTCAAGCATAATTAAATAAGCTTTGCTCATCACATAGTAATTTCGAGACCTCCCCTAGATGTCGAACAACGCCATATCCACATCTCTTCTTACTCTAGATGCCGGTTCGTCAATGAACAAAAAAAAACTGGCAAAGTGTTCTTACAACTGCTGCCATTCGTTTTAGATCTCTTAATATGTTAAAATATTTTTGTAGCGTACATCTGTACGTGCTATTCACCTTTAAGTTATCTCAACTATGGGTTTTTAATTGGGTTTGTGATGTTCATCTGTATGCGTGTAACAATTTTTTATAAAAATGAAATTGATGAAGCCAGAAAAATGCACACTACACTATCATTGTACTGATTTGATTTATTTGTTTGAGTTTAACGTCCAATGAGCAATATTTCAGCTATATCAGGACAAGAACAAGTTACATTGTAATCAATTCAGAAAATTGTAAGTAAAAGAAGAAAGAAATAAAGGAGGAAAGGACAACCGGGGCAACTACTTTTGATTGCCACTGGAAAAGGGGAGAAATGGGTAGGGGCAGGAAATTTAGCCTTCTACACGACACCCAATGCACCTGCTATCTTTAGAGAAATATAAATAGGGCCTTAAAACTGTATGGAGCGTGGCGTTTCCCTTCACAGTTTGGCTACAATGGTTCGCGGTAAGGCTTTCCGTATTATGACCTGACTACGAATAGACAAGAGCATTCCCCTATCCACCACCTGGGGATGCCCCGGTCGTTTTGTAGACAGAACCCCGGAAAACCGATTCAGGTGCCGGGTTTTACTGATTTGAAAAGGAAAAGCTGATTTTGTCCTTCGAACAAATCTCATTATTTCCACATAAACAGGCGAGGAAGTGGTTGAAATAGAACAATAGAAGAATTAGGGATTATTCAAGGTGAAGGGGAGACATAATAAAAGACAAATCCTAAACACCAGTTAATCTTTGAAACCCGTTCATATATTATTACGATATCAAGTTCTTCAAAATATTGCCCTTAATTAGGGTTATTAATTTAGTTCCTAAGATTTTCTAAATGAAATCCAAATCAAAAACCGTCAAGTAATAATTTCAGAACATATTTCAATATAGGGCTTATACTCGTGGAGTAAGGATACAACATAAAGCGATCACGAATCAAACTACATAATATAAGAGTAAGTGTGTGTCAGTCTGTTGATAGATCTGTTCTGACCAAATTGTTAATATAATTTTCTAACCCTTATACAAAACACAAGTAGTGTTAGTGTTAACTGTTGTGTTTTAGCCATCTCTTGACATTGACCGTCAGTCTGACAGTCCATCTTTAACCATTCATTTATGTGAAAAATCAAGGCAATTTAACAATATTAAAGCTATAATGGTCATTAGAAGTTCCTCAAAAAGACTTTAAAAATCTAACACCTGGGCGAGGGTCAGACAGAAAAATCTCAAACACCCAAGGGTAAGATTTCAAGTACTCGGACGAAGCTTGCGATGTCCGAAACGCTAGAAATCTTACCTGAGGGTGTATGAGAATTTTTGTCTGACCCTCTCACTGGTGTTTGATTATTTTTTCTCCCCCTCAACATGCAAACAATCAAACAAATCACATATTTGAAACGCCATTGTTGACACCAGTGAATTACTTCCCTTTTCAAGACGTCATAAAGCATGGAGCACGCGTCCGAGTCCGGGGTTATTTCAGTGCCGACGATTTAGGCATTTATAATGTGTTTTAATTCAAACTTTGCCGTTCTTATGTAGTCAATATACTATTTTATACTTTTAATTATATAATTTCGATCCATGTGGACTAAGCTGGGTATATTTATATGATATAAAAACTGGCGGGAATATACGGGTGTAGCCTGTCTTACACCCCCTGTGCGAGACAGAAAAATCTTGGACTGCGAAATCAATGGACCTTTGTCCGAGTTGGGAGAAAGACAGTTCCATAATTTATCGTATATGCACGACAGTAAGGCATTTCAGACTTTCTGAAAAATATATTTAAAATTATCGGTGAAACTACTGGGTGAATAAGGTCAATACTTGTTTATCAGATAGCCTGCCTCTAATCATGTTGCATATTTTTACTACATGGAAATTGCATGCAATAATTTGCTTCTTAAACCAATTAAAATCAATGTTCGAATAGTGCTTGAATAGTTCCACTTTGAAAGTGTGCGAAAGGTCCACTACCCATCATTCATGGTTGCCAACGGGATACATTTAAACGGAACTAGTGAAATAGATATCTATTATGTATGAAAATCGTTACAAATTGTAGCCTTTAACAATACAGTATGTAAGTCGTGGTACTGGTGAGTGATACAGGCTCTCCCAAGTCTCCAAATTGTCTGAGATTTCATGTATACACCTCTGATCCTTTATAAATTAATTGTTTTTAATATTCAGCATCGAAAGGTCACGTAACTAAACATTGATAAGAAGATGCGCAATAGATCTTGCACCGACATATCATGAATCGCTCTTTCAAATAATTTGGAAAGCCGTAGTATATAGCCTTATTTCTTTGCAAAACTAAATCAAGAACCCTTAATGCTTAATTACGACCATTTCAAGTTCAAACCTTGAACTGTATTTTTAGGACACCGAACCATTTCTTATTTAATTGAGTGATAAAAATCTCATGCAATAGTCATTAACCTACTTTAATGCCAAAAGCATCAGTCTAAATTCTAACCTGATGACATTTGGATCTAAATTAAGTAAGACAAACCTAATAAAATGACAAAACCTAAATTAAACCTGGCAGTAATTGTTGACGAAACAGAAAGTATATGATATAATTTAGTCAGTTAATTATTTATTTAAATGAAAGTGTAAGGATAAGCTAATAGGTTATTTGATAAATGGGAACAGACAGTTCTATTTTTGCATGAAATATTTTATTCTTATTCAAGAATTGATTAAACTTGAAGGATTGGAAGAAATTATTTCGTAAATGTAAGTGGAAATTGCCACAGAACTCTAAGCATCCAAGATAATATACAACATGTCTTTACGGTGTTTTTTTTCTTTTATGAAAAATGGGTAATAAAGGATCAGAGGAAGCAAAATTTTGAAGATAACTATTTTACTGGAACAAATATTGTATCCTTATTGAATGGTTATGAGGGAATAGCTAGTGTGTTGTCCTCGATACTTTAAATGGGGTCAAGGAGACAACAAACTTACTTCTCAAAGGTAAACAGTACATAAGTATCTTAATAAACTGAAAACACGATTTACAATTTTTAAATCGTCTTTGAATTATATTTATCGGTAATTTGGGAGAGTGTCCTTTGATCTTTACTACATCTTAAAGCTTGTATCAAAGGCAAGACGACCAGCAACAAGTGATACTAGAAATTATCAGCTGTTGGTCATTTGGCATGCGCGAACATGTTGCGGAAGGATATATTTTTATTTTTTGGCCAATCGCGCTTCAGTGGTCAAAGAGCAAAAAAGTACGTGAATGATGTGGAAAAAACTAGCTCAATATTGAAAGTTATTAAAGAATAACATAAACGTGCAACAAAAAAATTAACTACATCTTTTTGCAGAGTAAATAAATGTCAATGATCTTTAACATAAAAACAAATGTTCATGCAAAAAAGGGGAAAAAAATAGAGAAATAATCTTGATAAACAAACACCAACAAGCAACAATCAACAAAAAAAATAACATAATATGATGAGATCAAATGTTGTGCTAAATCAGATCTACCCAGACACTAAGCAGTGTTACAAGTACAATTAAAATGCAACGCATACACAGTATCCGGAGAGCATCTGAAAAAGTTCTTCCTGGAATAAAAACGATTTTCCTAAATAATGGCAGTCCCTTACCACCCCACCCCCCTCCCCACAACAACAAAAACATAACCTCTGGCACCATGGCACTGTAAATACTTCCACAAAATCTCGGATTGGCGAGTTTGTCCATATTACTAGTAAATCATTTCAACGAGACGGTGGGGCTTATTGAAATTTGGTAAAGACAGGAGAAAAACTAGGCGACGGAGAACTGAGACAGAACGTCAGAAGGGGAGGGAGCAAACTTCAATTCTGGACGGGATCTCAAAAGGGAAATAGGGCACAGGGACAGAGCACTACTGGCGGTTGATGGGGTAAAAATAAGAAAATGTGACAGGGAGTGTGGGGATCTCTTCAGAACAAGAGTAACATTATGACAACTAAATTGACGCCATGACACCTTGACAGTTCCATTGAGGACATTGAGATATGAAAAATTTCCTTTGATTATCCCCAAAACATCAAAACATTTATCACAGTTTCAACCTACCTTATCACAATATAATATGATCCTGAATTTTGTTTCAATGTGACATTTTCATTACTTCCAATAGACGTCCCTTCCTTCGTTCCCTAGCGTAACCGTCATGATGCATTTGAATGAATGGAGTGACGTCACGTAATTGACGACGTCACGTTAGTGACCGCGTCATGCATAAAAATTCGACAAAAAAATAGTGCATAGTTTTCCACTATTAAACGAAAGTTGTTGCAAGACAAAACGTAAAAAAGAAAAAATAACTTAACAAACGAGTAATTTAGTTTGTAGAGCAAAGTCGGCAGTTATCGACAGGCGGCAATTATCGACATGTTTCCCACTGGAGCCTCTTCAATATGCAAAAATTTTATTCGATTCCTTGCGGACTTTTACATATTGCAATATGACTACTCGGATGGTATCTCGACTTTCTGATATATCAGGGTAAATACCAATGTCGAAGATTATCGATTAAAAATACTCGATGTCTTGTCGTCGGCTGAAAAACGTGGTGTCTTACGCAATCAGATAAGATATCACATGTCTCTGTAGAAGTGGGAAAACAATAGACTCAACATTGGAGTTCTGTAATGGCGATAAAAGCAACATTTCAGAGGAGGTTTTCAGAGGTCTGAAGCTGAATGTAACAATCGTCTACTCTCTTCTATATCTGGGCATGTCGAAAACTGCCTCTCGAAAACATAATTGGGGGCAGTTATCGACACATTTATGTATTTTTGTATGGAAATGATAGCGGTAACGGTAGAAAAAAATTATATCTTCATAATCAACCATTTCACTGTTTTCAGATATTTTCTATAGCTTTCATATTTAAATAATTTTACTATTTTCATATATTTTTTCATTGTACTGCAGACAGATTGTTGTGTATTTAGAGGTGTGCTTGAAATATGAGGGAACATTTTTCGGGATGCCGGGATTTTTAGTTTTTTAGCTCGGGGATTCGGGATTGCTTTATTTTAAGCCCGTGATTTCAGGAAATAAATGCACCGGGATTCCGGATTTCATCAGTTTTTTTTAGTTCTTTTGTAGTTCAGGAATTCGGGATTTAGTAAAATCGGTCGGTATTTCAGGATGAGACACCCTCCGGCCCCCCCCCCCCCATTTTTATCAAGCTACCAGTTTGCGTGATGTAGATTGCTGAAAAAAGGGTATTTCAATAAAAAGTTGATACTCTGTTTTGTTTGGTCTGTGTATTGTTTATTTCTTCTTTTTGTTTGTTTGTTTGTCGATTTGTATGCATTTGATGTTTTATATTTCGGATTTCCATGTTATGATGGCCCGCCATGAAATGGCGGTGCCCTATAGTAATCAGTAATCAGCATGTCCGTCCGTCCGTCTGCCTGTCCGTCTGTCTGTCTGTACACCCGTCAGCATTTTCTATGTCGTACGATTAGTCAAGATTGCCTTCACAGATTTTTATAATTTTTTACTCAAAGTTGAACTTGACCAAACAAAGCTCTCTTTTGTTTTTGAGAAAATCGGAAAATGATTTTTGGGAAAAAACTCCTTTTTACATGAAAAAGTGGATGTTTTGAGAATAAGCTCTATGCCGTACGATAACTTAAGATTGCCTACAGGGATTTTAATGATTTTTTTTTTATACTCAAGGTTGAACTTGACCAATAGAAGCTCCCTTTCGTTTTTGAGGAACATCGGAAAATGATTTTCTGGGAAAAAACTTAATACGTTTTTATATGAAAAAATGCATATTTTGAGAATTAGCTCTATGTCTTTAGATTGGACTTGACAAAAGGAAGCTTCCTTTCGTTTTTGAGGAAAATCGGAAAATGATTTTCGGGAAAAAAAACCCTCGTTTTCAATGATAAAAAATATGCATATTTTGAGAATTAGCTCTATGTCGTATGATTACTTAGATTGCCTTCATGGATTTTAATGATTTTGATACTCAAACTTGAACTTGACCAAAGGAAGCTCCCTTTCGTTTTTGAGGAAGATCGGAAAATGATTTTTGGGGAAAAACTTAATACGTTTTTATATGAGAAAGTGCATATTTTGAGAATTAGCTCTATGTCGTACAATAAATTATTATTGCTTCAGGGATTTATATGATTTTTATAGACTAGATTGGTCTTGACCAAAAGAAGCTCCCATTTGTTTTTTTTAGGGAAATCTGAAAAAAAAATTGTCAAAAACATAGTTTTTATATGAAAAAAGCATATTCTGAAAATCAGCTTTATGTTGTATGATAGCTTGAAATCACTTCACAGATTTTTATAAGTTTTAGGCACAGTGTTGGACTTGATAAAAAAAGGTCCCTAATGATTTTGAAGGGAATCATAAAACTAAAAAAAATCATATTTTTGAGAATTAGCTCTGTCGTATGAAAACTTGAAATCACCATAATATATTATTTTCAATGTTTTGATTTGATCTGAACAAATGATTTTTAAATTTTGACCACTTTGCTATCATTGCACATGTATAAATTTTCCATTAATTTAATTTAATTA
>MJUU01006552.1:39128-54427 GCA_002080025.1 Modiolus philippinarum
GAACGTTTGCTATCACTTGCCTTCCGTCATCCGCCCGTCTGTCGCAAACTTTTCATACAAAAAATATCTTCTGAAACCAAAGGACCATTTGGAATCAAGCTTGATCACAAAGGCCTTGTGTGGTCCCCTTTAGAATTGTGTTCGACAGGTCCTTACTTCCCCGCTAGCGGGGGACATAGTTTTGACATTGGACCTTATGGAAAAAACATTCAAAGATCTTCTCAGAAACCAACAGTTCAATTATAACCAAACTTCGTGACAATGGTCCTTAGAATGTCACTTTCAAAAAGTTATCCAGCAGTCTGTGCTACATTCAGTTAAGATGGCCTCCAGGAGGGAACGTTGTTTTAAAATTGGACCCGAGTTCCTATCGTTGTCTACGTTTGTATTTTGTCTTATACACGTTTTCCGTTCCTGTGTAGTTCCCTGGCAGATTGGTATGTAATTAAAATTTTCAGCCATTGTAGGTGTTTCTGTTAACCATTCTTTTACATAGTCGCAATAGTCCTTTTGTGGTCGTGTCCAAAGAGGTATCTTGCTGGTCCGTACCTTATCAAAGATTGCTGCCAGCAGGGAACACTCTATGGTTAAATGTAATAAAATTCAAGTGGCATGTCATGATATAATTGAATATCCTTTCGTATATTAAATCCATAATCTTGATTCAGTCGTACGCACAACCCTATTGGAACTTTGATAGTAGCCAAGAAAAGATTTATTTTCGGACGTGTGTAGAAAATAAAATCACTTGTTTGGTATGATTGAAAAACAAAAATAGCTACAAAAGTTTTATTGTTCATCCAGAAATATTGTTTTAATTACTACAAGTACTATACATCAAATAGTTCTTATTATGTACATCAACAGACTTTTTGTGGTGTCTTTAATTTAAAAAAAAAGATATAATGACAAGTGATAATTTTAAAAGGGGAAATAATAAAACTAAGGGATGGGAGGTAATCAACTTACAAAATGAAGAAGTTAGAATAAAATTTCTTAAAACAAATATTATCTTGGTAAATTTCCTTTAACCCTCAAGCTGAAACAATGGAAACAAATTTTACTAAGCTGTAGACAAGGTCCTTCACAAAAATTGGTCGTTTTGGTCGGATGTGACAAAAAATATAGCTGCAAGTTTAAAGATGGACCCTACGGGAAAATCACATGTTTAGTTCATCTCTTAAACTAAACGTTACAGGCATAATGTATGGAAGTTCCTTGACATGAATTGCTCATTTCGTTCCGATCCAACAAAAACATACAGCAACATTGGACCCTTTCGGAAAATCACCAAATTACCTGGATGAATAATCTCTTCTGATGTCGGCACCAGGGGTCCAAACTCGGCCCTGTCCATCTCTTGAGTACCTAATATGAAGACTTCTTTTAAGTTCTCTCCGGCAGAGCTGATTTTTTAGCTGTTTTCATTTTCCCGTTAGCCATTCTTTCATAGTTTATATTTTTGTGTGTCAGTTACTTTTTGGTTTGTCGATCAAATAAGGCTAAAGCATATTGCCTCTTTCTACGCATGCAGTTGATACATGTATATTTCTGATAAAGACGTTCTCAAGATTTTTAAAGTTGTGTATGTTTGTCTTTTGTTTGCTTTTTTCTCTTTTGCATTTCTTTTCTAGACATTGGTATGTAAATGTATTTTTCAGCCATTTTGGGAATTTCCTGTTATTCATAAATCCACAAATCGAATCAAGTAAATTTCCTTATCATGGTTGCTGGAACATATTTGCAGTAGGTTGTTTTCTTTAATTTCTTTATTGGTTTTCAGAACAAAATCTCCTTGCTGCATGGTCGCTAGGCTTATCAGTCGCTACTATTGATCGCAACCTTGAGTCCTGTGCTGATTTGGCTCTATTGGGTTATTTGTTCTCTTTTAGCTTTTACACACTACGGGAAAGTCGACTAAAACGCGGTTGATACCCATTTTCGGATACACAGGAAAGGCATTAAAATTACGGTAACTCTTTCTTGAGTATATTTTACTTGAATACATTAACAAAATTTATGTAGGTTTCTGTGTATTTGTCCGAGACGGGCAAAAAAGGACTTTCCATCGCATTTCGTTAATTCTTCATGGCATTTTTTACATCTTTTTGTTTTGGTCTTTTTAGTTTTTTATATGCACCGAAACGCTAATAGTTTGCCAAAATAGCCATTTTCAGAAACTTTAATTTACAGTAAATTCGTCCTTGATTACTTATTCATCAGAACAAGGACGTAGCAACGTAAGTGCTTCATCAGAAATTAAAATATGAAAGTAGAAGTTGGATCTGCAATCAAAAATGCATGTCTTTAGAACACTTTGACTCCAGGCGATATACAGCCTTGTATAACTTTAATATACACATATGATCCATGGTCATTTTAGCAACCAGACGTCGTCAAAGAATCTTAAACCAACATAAATTAAAACTAACGGTGTTATTACTTCATTTAATGACCAAAAATAAAAAAAAACGATAAAAATAACGGGATATATGAAAAAGAAAGGAAATGGGGTAAATGTCAAGGAGACAACATCCCATATCCAGGTTAAAACGACCAAAAACAAAACATCTAGGGGTCACCATATGGTCTTCAACAGAGTGAGGAACCCCACACCATATAGTAAGCCCTAAATGGCCCCGGGGATATGTAT
The DNA here is from genome assembly GCA_002080025.1 of Modiolus philippinarum. Taxonomy (NCBI): domain Eukaryota; kingdom Metazoa; phylum Mollusca; class Bivalvia; order Mytilida; family Modiolidae; genus Modiolus; species Modiolus philippinarum. The sequence continues at coordinate 41,782 of MJUU01006552.1, forward strand.
TCTAAGGCATCAGGTAATACAAGGACAACAATTTGTATATCTGCATATAACCGTTACCTACCATGATAATCCATATTTTTGGATGTACGCTTAAAAGTGTACGAGAGCGCCCTGCAAGGCAAAAAGCGCCGAGAAAAAATAATTTTATTTGTCAAAGCTTTATTTTTTTGTGTTTCCGTTAATATATTGCCCTCAAATGCCGTATGTTCCTTACATTTCGTTGTTTCAAGTATTTTATTTGATTTTTTTTTTCTGATTTTACATTACCGGACACTTCCGAATGCTCCTTTTAGGATGACCACGGTTCTAATTTAGGCTAAAGAGACTGACATATACATATTATTTTATTTGACCTCATTTTTAGGGTTTTAATAACATTTTATGACATGCATAAAGCTGACTGTCGATAACTGTCGATAACTGCCTCCACCTGTCGATAACTGCCTCCGAGAAAGACGTTTTAAATTTCCATACAACACTCGCAATTCTAAAGAGTCCAGTCCGGATCTGGCAAAAAAAAAAATAAAGAAGACAACCTCTTTGTATATTTCCCGGTATAAGATTTAACCAGGTCATGATCTACATTTGAAAAATAATCTATTCACTCTTAAACTGTCGATAACTGCCGACTCTGCTCTATTCCATTGTGGAATTACCGATAAAAAAATTATTAGTATTTTTGTTCGCTCGACAAGGATTATCAGGTGCATATCAGATTCGCCTTACGGGCTCATCTGATATGGACCTGATAATCCTTGTCTCGCGAACAAAAATACTAATAATTAATATTTCTCGCATTATCAATATTTTTTTGATTTTCTATTTTTAATAAAACGTAATAATTACATGTTATTTCACCAATAAGATTTATTCTGCTGCAAAGTGAAAAGTGATGAGACTTGAAACATTTTATTCCTGCACTCTGATACTTCTTTTCATTTACTCTGATCGACCACTGACAAATGTTTCATTTAAAACTTATATATACAATATTTTACGAAAGGGTATAGAGTAAATGAACATGAGACCATAACACATATGTTAACTCCAACTCCAATAATTTTAATGAGCTGTATGGCCATTTCGGAAATTAATTCCCCATCAGCAGCACTAGAACCCAAACAAAGGAAATCAATAATTTCAAAAAATGTTTAAAATTACAAAATACAAAATTACTGAACTCAAGATACTGTAATTTAGCTTCTGTATAAGGCCGCATATCAATGGGGCGGATTTTTTAAACCTTTTAATTTTCAATATGGCGTAAAAATTATGTATCAAAGGGGCGAAAAAAAATGTATGGGTGGGGGTTATTTACAAAAAAGATGTTCTTATTGGAAATATTTGCAACTGATATATAATTTTAAATAAAATTATTTCAGCGTACTTACCAAACAATCAAACTATTAACATCAATATGAACGTTGACCTAATGGTATAATATCACATTTCAAATATTAAGTCCAAGTTTCTAAACAGCTTTCCCATTTAGCATTTGGAAAATCATATTACAGACACAAAATAAGTTGCGAGGTGGTTATATAATGCAAAAATAAACAACAGTCAGTAGAATGGTTCACCACCTGAATGGGGCAAAATAAAAATAAGGAAATTTCAGAATTTCAAAAATAACAAGGTAAAAAGGCCCAATAAATCGACAAAAATTGTTTTCTTCTCGGGGGAAAAAAGTAAAAATAAAAAACACATGTTAACACGATAGAAGAAATGGAGAAATTAAAACCAAGGTGGGATAAGCGAGCTAGCCGATCTTGAACATATTCACAATAGGGTGATTGAAATGTTGAGGTCGAGGAAGCAATAATGGGTATGAGGAGAAAAGGCAGGAAATAAAGTGGAAAGGGGTGACGAGGACAAGAGTTAACAAGACAAAAAACGCCGAAGTGTGAAAAAATGAACCAAAAATTATGACGAAATTATAAAAAAAGCAAATCTCAAAATAAAGCGATATGAAAAACTGTACATTACTGGTACAAAAATTCTTTGATGTTCATGTCGCGAGGTTTGAAAGTTGCAAGAAGATGGATAGCTCTAAGTTTGAGTTTTTTGTCAAAGTTTCATGGATTTCATAAGAACAGTCACCCGCATATCCGAGATGCTGTGATTAGCGAGTCGGAAAAGGTTACCGAATAGACGAGCACTGTTGTTTCTAATGGTGCGCAAATGTTCCGCAGAACGGTCACCCAGTCGTCGACACGTCTGGCCAACATATAGTTTGACACGGCAAATGCATTGAATTGCATAGACTACATTCTCGGTAATGCAGGTGAATCCATTTCGGATTTTGAACACATTATTTGGTCCCTTGACTTCAGTAGTTTCCCATGTAAAGGGACAGGTATTACATCCGAGCCTATTGCGCTTTCTTTTTCCCATGTAGTCAGCTCTATAGATATTTCACTTGGATTTAAACGAGCTTCTGACTAAATAATGCCTCAAACGTTTACCTTTCCGAAATGCTGAAATAGGAGTGGATCTAACGATCTCGGCCATTTTTGTGTCTGCAAGAACAATGGACTTCGAAATTCTTCAAGAGGATGTTCTGGATGGCAAAATTTTGCGGCTAGTAATCAAGCACCAGAGGAAACTTCGTACATGTACCAGTAATGTACAGTTTTACATTAGTTTATAATATCACTTTATTTTGCCCCTACCCATTATTGCTTCCTCGACCCGAACATTTTAATCACCTTATTGTGAATGTGTTCAAGATTGGCTAGCATTATCACATTTCTCGGCTCGCTGCACACCTATCCCAACTGGGTTTTAGTTCCTCCATTTTATTTTTACTCTCCCCTAAAACAAGACATTTTATGTCGAAATAATGTTTTTTTTTACCCCGCTTTTATCTTTTAAACTCAGATGTTTTCTTATTTTTATTTTGGCTTTGCTTAACTCAGGTGGTAAACCATTCCACTTACTGTTGTATTTTTGCATTTTATAGAAATCTTGAAATGTTAGAAAGGAATACTAATTAGGTGTCTTTTACAACGATTAGAGCATTCGAAGTGACTGAAATACACGTAATGCATTGACAAAACTAGGTACAGCTGTTGAAATGTATTATATTTTACTGCTGGGTCAATGACGTTCTAGATAAAATCAAATTTTCTGACTTCATTTATTGTAGATTTTTCTCTCCATATTTAACAATTAAGAGTCGAACAGTAGATGTCCTATTAACCACATACCTGATTGCCATTGCCTGTAACAGAAATATATGGCTTACACGACTATCACCTGCTACGTCCAAAAAAACATATTTGGGAAATGCATGATAAAACGTATTTAAGTGACAAATCACGTCTGCCCATCATCTCGAGTTCTTATCTTAAATGGGATGAATAAATACACAACCGATCTTTCGGATAAGATGTTGACTCAGGTCCATGTGTTAGAAGAAATGTCACGCTTCCTGCACGTTAAAGAACCCTTGTAGCAAACTCTTTTTGAGTGGTCCGTTGTTGATCGGCTACAAGGTTAAATTCCCCGTCCCCTTCGATTTCACCCTTCTTTTCCATTGGCAGTCAGAATTTTCCGTCCCATGACCCTTTCCATACCCCAGAGTGATTACTTGTTAACAAACATGTTCTCGTCTCGATATAGCTGAAATATTGCTCAGTAGACGTTAAACAATAATCAATCAATCAATCTTATTTTAAATGCCATTTTTTACACATATAGTAGACACATCGAATTCACTGTGTCCAATCGAATGAAGCAACGGTTGTTTGGTATCTACCCCCTGTTATCATAAAGATTTCAAAAACGCCTGTACTAATATCTTAATTAATTATAATCATATCAGTAATTGAAGATCGAATATGGAGTAAAATTATATTTTGAATTAAAGGAAAAGCCTCATATTAAAAGTGAAAGTAAACGTGTTTGGTATTTGTTTACTGATTACGTTGTTCCAAACATGTACACTCTAATTGTGTTGCCTGCCTTCATGCAGTGGTGACATATACAGGTCACGTTTTTCTCAGGAACCAAGAATCCCAGTCTTTTGCAATTTTGGCATGGAGTATCAGTCTAGGGACTTATACCGTGTAATACAGTTTTGGATCTCTCGCATGCCCACTTCCTGTTTGACGGAATATGTTTTGTGTTCTTCCCCTGAAGACTTGCTACTAATTTTTAATTTCTCTGTACTTTTATTGTTTACCAAAAAAAGAAATGTGTTTTTTTTTCATCTTTGTCCGAATGAACATTAATGTGTGTTAAATTGTTATCATAAATATTTCAAAAACGCCTGTACTAACTATCTTAATTAATTATAATCATATCAGTAATTGAAGATCGAAAATAGAGTAAAATTAGATCATTTTCATATTTTGAATTAAAGGAAAAGCCTCATATTAAAAGTGAAAGTATACGTGTTTGGTATTTGTTTACTGATTACGTTGTACCAAACATGTACACTCTAATTGTGTTGCCTGCTTTCATGCGGTGGTGACATATACAGGTCACTTATTTCTCAGGAACCACGAATCCCAGCCTTTTGCAATTTTGCATGGAGTATCAGTCTAGGGACTTATACCGTGTAATACAGTTTTGGATCTCTCGCATGCCCACTTCCTGTTGGACGGAATATGTTTTGCGTTCTTCCCCTGAAGACTTGCTACTAATTTTTTTTTATTTCTCTGTACTTTTATTGTTTGTCAACAAAAAAGAAATGTTTTTTTTTTCATCTTTGTCCGAATGAACATTAATGTGTGTTAAATTCTGAAATCAAAATAATTTCTATGCATTTTCTATCTCACGTATTTTTGGGTGACAAAGTCTTGGTGAAATTGCATTTTTTAATTGCATATGAACAAGTAAAACGATTTATATACATGTTTGAAAGGTGCAATTGTACAAAATATCATTTTTTTACACGAAAGTTAGGAATTATGTCGGAGTGTTTGTAGAAACTATAGTGTGTGGATCTTTCTTCTCTTGGCCATTGTGTAGCCTTTTTATTGCTACGTTCAGTGGTATATAGCATTATTACATATTTGCGTTAGAATAATGTTCAAACTTACCTTTTCTCCAGACAACAAAGCAAAAATTGTCATAAACTCCCCCTAAGCATATATGCTTTCGACAGCGATATTTACTTGTACACTGTGGAATTTGTACTTTCTGTTTACATTGAATGCTAACATTTGTTAAGGTGTCTCAGTGGTATTACTATGCCATTTTTGTCTAATACTTGTTCATTTAGGTTTTATTCATTTAGAAATTTTCCAAAATGGTTATTACCTGCGTCACCAACGGTGACCGCAGGTCTAGGAGCCGCTCGACTCCGTCCGTCTCGCTTTGGGGGTACCAAGTTTGTGTAATCTGAAACTCCGACACCTTTAAAACTTTGCACAGTTGTTTTGGACACATTGAAGATGTGCATCTCCCCTTTTGGTGAGATTTTGAAAAAAATTGTGGAATTAATCCATTGTTGAACTTAGTCATTTTTTCATCAAATTTTAACATTAGGGTACTGAGTTTGTGTAATCTGAAACTCTGACACCTTATACCTGATGCTTTCGAAACTTAACACAGTTGTTCTTGACACATTGAAGATGTGCACCTCCCTTTTTGGGCAGATTTGAAAAAAAAAATGTTGAATTTATGCATTGTTGAACTTAGTCATTTTCAGCATATTTTAACATTACAGTGCCTGATTTGTGTAATCTGAAAGATTAACATTTCTGACTAAATACCTTTGGAAGTTTTTACTGTTGTTTGAACACATTGGTGATGTGAACCTCCCCTTTAGGCCAGTTTTGATTTTAAAAAATGTCAAATTTATCTATTATTGATCTTGTACTTTATTCTATCATATTATATCATCATGGTACTCAATTTTTGTCCAGAGACGTTGCAGAGTTTTGAAGGCATTGACCATGGGCAGCTATTCTTGAATTTTTGCATTGCTTTCATATGCTTTCTCATAAAGATTTTAAGTATGTGTATATTTGAATATCACCTTTGCTGACGTGATATGGACTATTTTCATTTTATGCTTTGTTCAACTTTTTTTCTTCTTTTTTTTGTCTATTACAGTAATAGGGCATCTTTGCTAGCCAAGGGTTGCGATCAGCTTCTTTCCTCTTCACCCTTGGCGGATTGAGCCACAATTTGTGAAACATCAGTTTGAAATTATCTCCCTTTAAAGTAAGAATTACAGTATGATTTATTGTAATAATAAATGATCATTTATTGCATCTAATAATACAACAATTCACAATATATTTGACTTCAAGGAAATAACCCTTCAAACGTAAAGAATGATAATTAAATCATGGAAATTTTGCAAAATAGAAAAATCACTAAACGCCATATTTTAAGTTTTATTGTTTTGATATATATTCAAAATATGAATGTATGTTAATTAATTGGCTGCAGTGAAGGCTAACTGCAACCAATCAAAGGCGTGGATTTGAGACTACAGAAATCCAGAGGAGTGGATCGTAACCCTTTGCTAGCGAAGATGGTAATAGGGTTGAATTTAATATAATCTCAATTATAACTTGCATTTGAAGAATTTTTGGTAATAAGGTAAATGAATACTTGTTTGAATTGGTAATCTATACATGTTATTCTGTTAGACTGAAAAAAAACACTTTCTAAGTTGAACATGAGTGACGGTGACGAAGGTCCAGACATGTAATCTTGTTTAAATTGTAAAGAAAGTTCCAAAGTACTTAAAATATTTATTCCATATCAATTTTGCAACTTTTCACTACAATGAGGTGAACTAAAACACGTGTTGTAAATCTGTTGCAGGATTTACAGAACACAGAAATTATGCAAGGGAGATAATTTGATACAAAAATTTCACATAGATATCACTAGAGAAACTAACATTTCGTAATTTATCTTTCTTATTTTTACGGTGACCCCTAATTTTTATTTTGTAAATGTAAACTATATATTGATCTCAAAACACATGCAAAGTATGAACAAAATCTATAATGGATTTTTCAAGCTATCCTCTCATCCTTATCATCCTTAAATTTTCAATTTCAGCTTTTGCCTTTAAATGCACGGTGACCCCAAAATTTTATTTTATATTTTGAACAATGATGCAATTATGTCTCTACACAGAAAATTTCACAAAATTCTATAATAGGGAAATATTACCCTGCAGACACCTTAATAACTGTTATGTGCACCCTCCTTACTCGTTCTATGAAACGAAAACGAACCACACACAAAGTTTGAAATACGTTTAGATTACTAAATAGCGGTATCGATACAGAAAATATCCCTTCATACCGTAAAATCGGTCATATTGTTATTTCGGTCACCCATTTTGTTTGTTTACATCTAGCACGTGAAGTCCGCGATGACGTCATTTTTTGTCCTCGTGGTAACTTGTCTCTTTCGCATTACTTATTAACGCAACATTTATTCCAAGTTGAAATTGCAAACGTATGTATTCAATAAAAATGATAAATCATCATAAATTATGCATGTTTTCTTTTGCCCATATTTTACATAACTTCCAAAGGCTCAAAATTAGCACTAACTGAGTAAACAGTATACCGTCATTCATTGTTTTTTCTTTACATTCAATTCTACGTCACCAATTATGTGGTTAACCTTTTAAGACAAAGATGGTTGTATGTTACGGCAAAGAAATCACCAAGCACCTTACAGCAAATTACATTATTTTTCACGCCAAAATGTACCCAAAACGTTCTAAAATGCCATTTCAATGGGCAAAAATGGTTTTTGAAAAATGAAAATAATCAGCAAAGCAAACAAAAGAACGGAAGTTTTTATTCCAACAAAAATATTTAAATAAGTTTGGCCTGTATTTTCTGAAAACCTGCAAAAGTCGTGTGACCGATCTTATGATACGTGATGAATCCACCATTGTTAATTTGCATGCCGAGTATGTAGGTCAAAAGTCAACAACTAGCACATCTTTTCTGAGACTGCAACAACATGTTAACTTCTTAAGTTTTCAACTTTCTATACGTAAATGATATAGACAGAAAAATATTCAATGGAAGGAAAAAAAATCCAAACATTCTTAGGTGACCGATTTATCGATACTCGGGGATAATATACTCAAGAAAAACTTTTATCCCCTCAGAGACCCGGATCAATATCTTTGGTAACTTTCAATATCAAATAAAAATATGTTTTGTATTTTGTTTTACCTGTATTGAATATATTTCTAACTTCATCGTATAACCTTTGCAGGTTTCCATAGGTGTAGCATTGCCCTTTTCGGAAAGCCGGTATCGATCATTTTATTCAGCAGGAAGAAGGGTTGAATCCTTAGCAGGATCTGGAAATTGCACTATTAATTTCAAGACAAGGGATGCACAAATTTATTTGCTATGGAAATTAGGATTTGAAGGTAGTTTTCTTGGGAATCCCGAATTGGAAAGATCTTTTCGGGGGTTCGAGAACAGGCTTCAACTACCTGTTTTTTTTCCCTGTATGTTAATACCTTAAATACGCATATGACTAAACTATATTCATTGACAAAAAAAACTTATGTCAAATTTAATTTGGATTTTCAAGACTAATTTATTTACAGATGTTTTTTTTTTGGAGAGAATAATATGCTGACACTCCGATATTCGTGTGCAGTAACCTTATTTTTTCCACTAATAAGTCTAATTGCCAAAATAATACATCCTATATGTTTTCTATAAATTTTTTAATTGAAATGATAGAAATGACAAAGCACATCTATTTCGAAATAACAGTTCCTTGTATTACATCAATGAAAGCAGGGGTTATTGTGACGTAATCGTTTGTGTGACATTTGCACTGGTACTTGTACTAATGGAGTGTGCTTGGAAATGAACATGAAAATTGCATGTCCAATCAAATGGTATATAAAAATGACTAGTCTTAGTTAAACTTTCAGCTATAAAAAATCTTCAAATACCTTTCGTCGGTGCCAAACTACCAAACTTTGATAAGGATTCATCCTTGTTTATTATGTATCGATTTGTTCAACTTTAGATTACTTAATTAGAAAAACGGATTTCAATAAACCAGAGAAACACATTAGTTTTGTCATAAAACGGAACTATATACACTGTTTTCCTGTGAACTGAAGGTGCATTTCATTCAGCTTATTGACAGATGATAAATGTTTTAATTTTTAATTGTCTGACGTCATTGTTTTCTGTGTTCTCGTTTCTGTCATGTCTATGGACTTCAATTTTTGTAAATACCACTCCTTTCTACCTTTGGTATTCTACTACATTTGTTTTATATATAGATAAAGTAAACAAACTAACGAAATTACTGTAAGTTTGTCATTTTTACAAATTATGTCTCTTCAGTTCAGATAAAATCAAAATATTTAGAAGACTATAAATCGAACATTGGTAGATCTGACAGAGAACTAATCAAAAATGCCTTATTTAATGCTCTGCATCAATGATAACATTAAAATGAAGATTACTGTTTTCTATAATAAATGTGCGTATTCCAATGGGATTTGATTTGTAGTTAATACCTGTAGTATGTCAAGCCATCAAACTACCGAATCTTAAAAAAATCGATTTACTTATCTCCTACGTTGACTATGAGTCTATAATTAAAATGGCCTTTATGATATCTCTAAGAAAATGACCATAAAACTGTTATTTCACATTTGAGCTGTTAAAAATACTTTATTATATATATTTTTATATCGGCTCTGAAAAGACTTTAGTCGTCGAAATCTGCAAAACTATAACTTTTTGTAATTTTGATATTTTATTATTTTAAAGGTCGATCTTACGCTCTGCTGAAAAATGTCAGACACCGATATTAACATTTGGGTAATCGTTAGACTTTACTGGCCTACTTACATGTACAAAGCAATCAAATTATTAACAACGATATGAACGTTGACCTAATGGTATAATTTCAAATCATCCATATTAATTCAAATGTTTCTAGACAGCTTTCCTCTTTAGCATTCAAAACCATTTAAAAGAAATGTCAGGAAAGAAAAGTTGCGTCATTGTTTAACCGTCTTTAACAACGATTTGAGCATACGAGTTGATAAAAATAGTTTTACATGGTTGCTTCGCTGAAATGCATGTAATGCATTGACAAGTCTAGCTGCAATGGTTGAAATATACATCTTACTGCTGGGTCATTGACATTTCTGGATACAAATCAAATTGTCTGACTTAATTTATTGGAGATTCTTCTCTCCATATCCAACAATAGATGTCCAATTATCCATATACTTGATTGCATTTGCCTGTAAAAGAAAAATGTGACCAACACGACTACCACCTGCTACGTCCAACAAAAAACAGAAGAAAAACAAACAAAAACATATTTCGGCGAAAATAAAAAACGCATGAAACAACATGTTAAAGGGAAATATCACGTCTACCTAGTAACTAATGTTTATTTTTTTACTTTTAAAAGACCCACCAAATTGTTGTTGTAGGTCTTTTTGAAACAAATCCTTGCTTTCTGTTTATATGCAAATCTAAAGCAAAGCTCTTTTGTTCATTATCAAAGCCTCTTTATCTTCTTTTCGGCATGTGCTTAAAAAATTCGACACGTCATAAAAGTGAATATTTCTTGTCATACTGGTTAAATACGAAACCAGGCATCGACACCTCCGATCGCCCGAGGCGACCAAAATTTCACGGGGGCAACAAAATTCTGAGTTGTTGGTAGTCCGTGGACTACTAAAAATTCTTTGTCAAAATGATAATATGCATGGATGAAAAAGGTGTCGTTTAAAACAGCTGACATCTAATATTCCTATAAATCTTTATCTAACTCCTATTGTTCCAGCCAGGTACAAGTCATTTGGTAAGTTAAAACCCAGTACGACCGCAATGTAATTTTTGTAACATATATTTTTATAATCAAAGTTTGTGTACGTTTTTCTGTCGAACAAAGTAAAATTATTTCCCATGAAAATGTTCAAATTGATTGAATTATGTACTTAATGACCGGAGTCAAGTTGTTTTCCTTTTCGTTTTTTCCTTTTCGTTATTCAAAATTTTTGTTTTAAGTTAAAGTTCAACACTATATGAATATCAAAATGAATAAATAGAATACCATTTTCTTTTTTGTCATTCGCATTTTCTTTTTCATATTCTTATTTTCCTATTCGATATTCGATTTTGCTTTTTGTTATTCAAAGTCTGACATTTTATCCCAGCGTGTATGGTACCATTCGACTTCGGGTCATTCAAACGTTCATATTTTCCCATTCATTTTCCTTTTCGATATTCGATTTTGTTATTCGAAGTCTGACATTAGAAGCCAAGGATGCACTAGATGATGAGATGGCGGATTGTCCAGTACCGTACACTGACGTGAAGCCTTTAATCGTTAAATACATTTTAAAGTTATGGCAGGCCAAATGGGATCTGCAAATAAATAATAAACTGCATGGAATACAGTCAGACGTCGGTAAACAAGTCGGTTCCTGTGGTAAAAACCGTAGGGAACAGGTAGTGTTGACCCGATGTCGTATTGGACATACTAGAACAACACATAGTTTTATCCTCAACAGTGATGATCGACCTGGATGTATTCCATGCAATTGCCCTTATACAATTCAACATGTTTTAATTGAATGTGTAGATGTTGCCGATATCAGGCGTGATTTTTATTCTGCTCATTGTCTTAAAGACCTATTTACAAACGTCGCTGGCGACAAAATCGTTCAATTTTTAAAAGCAATCAATTTATTTAGTAAGATTTAAATGGATCAATTTTAAACAAGTTTCTAATTTCTAATATTGTTATTGTTAAACCAAAAATTACTATTATGTTTTTTAACATTTTACACATCTGTTTTACTTGTATAAAGCTATATGGTTTTATATTAATATTTTATGTATTTATTAAAATTGTTGAATAAACCCACCAGTTCTCGCCACAATATAGCTGAAATATTGCTGAAGTTGGCGTAAAACACCAATCAATCAATCAATAGATCCCAGTTTAGATGGTACCGTTCGACTTCGGGTCAATCAAACGTTCATATTTTCCTTTTCATTTTCCTTTTCGATATTCGATTTTGTTATTCGAAGTCTGACATTATATCCCAGTTTAAATGGTACCATTCGATTTCGGTTCATTCAAACGTTCATATTTTCCCATTCATTTTCCTTTTCGATATTCGATTTTGTTATTCATAGTCTGACATTAGATCCTACTTTAAATTGTACCAATCGACTGCGGGTCATTCAAACGTTCATATTTTCCCATTCATTTTCCTTTTCGATATTCGATTTTGTTATTCGTAGTCTGACATTAGATCCCAGTTTAAATGGTACCATTCGACTTCGGGTCATTCAAACGTTCATATTTTCCAATTCATTTTCCTTTTCGATATTCGATTTTGTTATTCGAAGTCTGACATTAGATCGCAGTTAAGATTATACCATTCGACCTCCGGTCATTCAAACATTCACATTTTCCCATTCATTTTCCTTTTCGATATTCGATTTTGTAATTCGAAGTCTGACATTAGATCCCAGTTTAAATGGTACCAATCGACTTCGGGTCATTCAAACGTTCATATTTTCCCGTTCATTTTCCTTTTCTATATTCGATTTTGTTATTCGAAGTCTGACATTAGATCCCAGTTTAAATTGTACCATTCGACTTCTGGTCATTCAAACGTTCATATTTTCCC